>JAHWXV010014533.1:0-22830 GCA_024586415.1 Phrixothrix hirtus | reverse complement strand
TCGTCATGAACATTCTTTCGGCCATCTTTAAAAGCTCTTACCCATTTGCGTACCATTCCATCACTCATTATGTTTTGTCCATATACATCACAAATGTTACAGTGAATTACAACTGCTTTTACACCTTAAGCTCTGAGAAAGCGAATTACAGAGCGTATTTGACAGTCGGCGGGATTTTCAACGAGCGGAGGCATTTCAAATATGTACAAACGAATGTAAACACGCTCGAATGTTGTCGTAATGGTGGTTGTCGCTTGCCAACAGATGTAGGTATACAGTGTGCATGCGCACGACATCGTGCGCAGCGCTGCAGCGGAGGAATATCAAAACGGTACTTACTTAAAAAACATGCCTCTTATTCCTTAGCTAGTTGTTAACAATAATTTTCGATGTAGGATTTCGCTCTTAAAATATTTTTAATACTACATTTAATGAATCAAAGTAATTTTTACGCTGGAATTCCTTTAAACATGCTCAACTTTGTTTCTAATGTAAGTAAGCGTTAAAATTTAACGTACTTTAATGTATTGATCGAACTCAAGGTTAATTATCTATTTAAACTATATAAGTCCTATATCGATTCGTGCATTTTATTAAAAACTAAATTATTGGAACACGACACAATCCTGTTGTATAACCGAATTCCACTTTAATTAAAACGATTCTGCTTTCAACATAACAGCTCCATTTAGGAATAAATTTAATATTAAGTGAAGAATAAAATTAATTAATTTTCAAATGTTCACAAGTTCGTAGTTACGTATTATCATATTTACATAAATTAGTATAGAAATATGTATTATATTATTATACTTCTTAATACGTTAATACTAAAGTTTATTATTGCTAGCAATTACAAAACGTATCATATTCATGTCGGCTGTATTTACAAGATAAATTGAATATTTGTATTCATTTAACTAATTATAACTTATATAAAAAAGAAACTGTCCCTTTATACCGCCATTAAATCCCACAAGCACGTTTTAAGCTAGAAAATAATATGTCAACTAGACTTGAGCATTCGCATATCAAAAATTGTCACTTATCAGAAAAAATAATAATACGAATAATAAGAAGTACCAACTTTTACACACGGTTCACATCAAGGATTAGACATGATAGATATTGAACTGGATTATCTGACGTTATAAGGACGTAGGGCCGACTGCACATGACAGATAATTGTTGGCAGACGATTTTGTTGGACAGGAACTCACGCACAACTTAAATAACGGGCGTACAAAACAGATGACTTAAAATCAATTCGATTGTCGGTAGTTCATTCCTACTAAATCTTCTATAATGACAAACATCGGAAAACTGACACAACCACCGATAAATCAACTAATGCATGATGTGTGTTACGTATGCGGTACCATGTTAATCAGTGTCACATGTCTGATAAATTGTCAGCCGTACACGGCATCTTTACTATGAGCTCCTCGAAAATTGATTATCCATCATGTGCATTAGTTCATAATAGTCTGTAATGATAGAAAGCCAAGACATTGCCCAATTTTTATGTAGTGAAGGTTCGTGTTCTGATTAAATGTGTTTTCAGTTATGTGTTGTTGAATTATTTAGTTTTTTATATTACTATTGCGTATGTGACGCAAACGCTATAATTCAAAACCGATTAAAAATTACTATATTAATACAAATGAAGTGTATCCAGTAGATTATTTAGTCAATTTTTACTTTAAGAAATATCAATGCGTTGAAAGATAGACAATACATTTGAATTTAGTGGAAAACAGATCAGTAATTGTGACTCTTACCTTAAAAAATAATCTATGTTTACTCCTATAGTATTATTTAAGGACACTAGTTTGTTTCAAAATATTGATTTCTAAATATGTATTAGTGCATTCATTTTGCAACACTCTGCACGTAACAGAATATTTAATTTTAATAACGTTTCATGACTAAAGCTATGAAATGAAACTATTTTGCTTTCCTTTGTACGATAAGTATTCATAAGAAAATTTAATTTTCCATTATTACGATATAGTATGTTGTATAATACATTCAAATAATACAATTACAAATTTGTATCTCTTGCAAAGAGTTTTAAAGCAACAGCTAGGTTAACTTAAGAATGTTCAATTTCAAAGACTTCCCGGCTATTCTTAATGTTCATTTCAATTAAAATTACTCAAGGTAACATTTTGCATGTAACAATATTAACGTAAATAACTTGTTCCGTTATATTCGTTGAGTAATACGGACAAAGAGAGAAAAGAATTCCTTTGGTTAACAAAGAATACCTACCAGGTAATATTAACCAGGCAGTGGAGACGTTCAAATGAGTTACATTATTGGATACGTTGGGCCTGAAAGACCCGCTTAGAAAAAGTGATGTAGTTAATAGGCACTTGTTGTTTTTTGAAGGAAAATTATGCATGCGGTTAAAATGAAAAGCATGTAATCCAAAAAACACAAATGTTCATAATAATTTTTAAAATAAAATATGTTTCATCTAAAAATTGTGAAGTACCTAAAAAAACTTTTGAAAATAAGTCACTTAAACGTTCGTTACTTATTCATTAATTTGAATAATAGCAATATCTGAAAATCATACTGGAGTGCTGTAAACAAACCTAACGTTTACATTTGTTGCAAAAATATTTATATTTATTGTCCTTGCAATCGATACATATGCCTCTCTTGTTTGGCAAAACTTCGGGTGCGTTTGGCTGCTGTAGATTTGAAAACTTTTGAGCCAATCGTTTCATTTCTTTTGGTAAATACTGACTATGCGCCCTTACTCTTAAATTTTCATTTAATAAGATTAGGGCTAAAAATAAAGAATCAATATAATTAATTTGGCAATGCTACGTAATAATTGCAAAGTTACCCAATTCCTTCAAAAAGAAGCGTCTCCCCTTTTTAATTGATTATTTTGCTTTATATGTTACAAGTAAATTTATTCCTGTAATATGTAGTAATCTATAAAATACAGTCAATGGCCACGGTCTAGAATTTCTTAATACATCATGATGTGCACTCATACCATCAACAACATCTACACCACCTTTGGTAACATTATAAAATGTTATAATTTCTGGTTTTCTTGAACTATGATGCATGGTTGAAAGTAAAGTAGCTATCTTGTTTTTTTTGGGAACATATGAATCGGGCGATTCTTTGGACTAACCAACTCTAGTGGTAATTCGGTTTTATTCCTTTTTATAGTTCCCACTACTATCAAGTAGTATGTGTTTAATATTTTTATAGCTATTGGATAACTCATAAACCAATTGTCAATAGTCACGTTCCTCCCTGTGTGATATATTGGTTTGCACATTCTTTCAACAACATTTTCCGGTTTGTGACTGAGAGAGAATTCATCTGATAGTTGGTTCTCTGAATATACCTCTTAGAGTATAGTTCATTCTGGCATCAACAAGTAAATAAACTTTGAGGCCCTATCTAACAGGCGTTTTGGACATATAAATCCTAAATGGTAATTTTCCTCTAAATAAAAGTAACATTTCGTCCAAGGTCACAATTCTGTACAAATGTGTCAAATATTTTCTGTGTAGGAGCTAATCGACCTTTTTTATATCTATCAAGTCGCGTTGTTTTGCCATCAAATCGTAACATACGAAGTAAGAACCGAAATCTAATCATGTCCATGCTCGCTGCAAATAACGGCATACCTGTTTCATCTTCATTCCAAAACTCTTCAATGTTAAGCTTACTACTGTGATGAATTCCAACTAGCTAAAGCAAGCCTAGTAAATATTTTATTTCATGATAATCTGTTGGTCGTACTTTCAGTTTATCTGAACTTTTTATTGCCGCATACTTTAATTCAATATAAATATTTGTGCAATTTATAGTACATTGAAAAATTTCTTCAGTAAAGAAAAGCGACCAACATTCATATATCGTTTTGGCACTTTAGCAGCAGCAGTAACACCAGGCAAACGACTAACAATATTGTAACGTCTTGCACGAATTCTTTGTAAAGGTTGCTATTTAGCCCTTTTAGTCGTTTTACTTTTATCAGTGTAATATTGCTCCTTAGATGTAGACGGAATTATTTAAAATTTATGGTCGGTAAAGTAATGTTAGTGGAAACTAATAATATAGGGGCAATAAAAAAACTTACACCAGAATTTGCGTCATTCTCAGAACTATCTTCAGATTCACTCTTATTATTGTCTTCTAAAGGGGCAAACAATGGATCAGAATCTTCTAAATCACTTTCTGAGGGACACTTATTACTATTAAATGCTTCCTCATACAAACGTTCAATATCCCTGCGATTAGTTAAATCGTAAACTACCTTATTAAAACTACTAGCCATTTTTGCAAAAATTGCGTCAGTATAGACGTTGGGCCCAGGAGACCCATAATCCCTTAAATCACGTGCAGCTCCTTGAGTCATGTCTCATTCCTCATTACTGATTACTATTTAAATCAGTAACGTTATGTTTGAAGGTACTCTAGCGGAGAAAGTGTCAACTAATTTCCTTTAGTTGTAATAAATGACGATAGATGGATCTGGGTCCTACAGACTCAATGTCTCCACTACCGGGTTAATAGTAAATCTCCGACTACGAGTTAATGCAAGGCAGTGTATACCGTACAAATATCTTTAAAGACATCAATACGCAGAAGCAACACTAAGAATTGTGTAACAGTTTATATTGTTGGATTTATCTGAGATCATAGTTGAATATACCATAAAACAGGTATATAATAAATCAGTTTAAGCATTAATATGTTCCAAAACAAGCAATTAATTTGAAATTAAATGAAGCTGAATATTTTCTTCATAAACTACTAATGATTAACTGCACTGTCATTTTCAGAGCTTGCTTGTATTTAACTAAAGGTATAAATGTGGAAGCTGGAAGATGTCTTTATTGATTGATTAATATAAATCGAAGAATATTACAGCCCATCTTTGATTACAGTGTCATAAATAAATATAAAGGAAATTTATCAATAAATGTCAATTACAATTATTGTCAAAATTTACTTTCATATATCATTTTTGAAAACCCGGGCGTACATATTTGGTATTACGAGCTATCGAAAAATTCAAGTGGGGCATAGAAGAAACCAAATTCGTTCTTATGACTCACCATCAATCTTTGTTTTAGTTTGATAGCTTATATATATCATTCGATATTATTTACCGTAGAGGCAAGTATCACATAGTTCCCCATGCCTTATCACGATCTCCCAACTCGGTTGGTTCTACTTGGGTTCCTGTTGCTCCTACTTCTCATCAACCGTATATCGCTCTGTGTGATACTGCTACTACTCATAACCACTAACTCTAGCGAGTACATAATAATGTCCTTTATAAACAGTTTCCGTTAAAATTTCAAAGTCTTACTGATCCCCAAAATTATTACAGAATTGTGGTATATAAAGGATCTTGTTCTAACATTATAGCCGATAGTCACGACACTGATATCATTAATCATACTGGAGTTTAAAAAATTATGATTGGATTGCTACTAGATACTTTTGTACCAAGTAGAATCATGCGGTAACAACACAAGGTCGTGAAACACATCCACCTGGTTATTCCACTCTTCGAGCTCATCTATAGCATTCTTTATACCACTAAAGAATCGTGATATATCTCTATAGATTCTGACTATTTCGGTAAGCGTAGCCATTTTTTTCCTTAAGACAAGGCTAAGGTCTCTTATGTTGTTCAGTGCTCAGAAGAAAATGCTTTTCCGATTTTCAGTACGCCTTCATATACGAGGTGTGTCTAATAAATTCGGAGAATGGTATAATAGAGACACAAAAACAGAAGACACATTGAAAATATCTTCATTGACATTCGAGGTAGTCGCCACCAAACACAATAAACTTTTGACAACGTTCGTATAGCTTCTAGAAACTGTGAGAAAACTCTTGTTTTGGAATCGCTTTCAGAAGTGCTGTCACGCGTTCTTAAACTTCCTTGACATCCGCAAATCTTGATTCTTTCAGGGTCCCATTAAGGCAAGAGAACAGAAAAAAGCAAGCAGTAGCAAGATTTGGAAAGTAGGGTGGGGGTTCTAAAACCGTCACGCCACGTTGAGTCAAAAATTGGCGTACAATGATGCTCGTATGCGATAGTGCATTGTCGTGCAGTAACATCCACTTTCCAGTTTCGCGCCGGATGCGCTGCAACAAACGTTTGAAAACCTCCAAGTGGAACACGGCATTCACCACTTGGTCGGAAAGGACGAATTCCTTATGGATGATTCCCTCTTTGTCGAGAAGTGCTATCAACATCGTCTTTAACTTGGAGTTTTTGATTGTATTTTCGTTTAGGTATCGTACTGTTAACACCAAGATTCGTCCTCTGTGACAATGGAGCCCCAAGAGGATGGGTCTCGGTCTCACATCGCAATTAAATCACTACTGGTTTCAGAACGACTTGCTTTTTACTGTGCGGCACAAGTCATGAACAGATCTTGTGCTTACTCAAATCTTCATGGATGATGGATCCCAGAGTTTCTTTGCTAATGCCCACTTCTGTTACTATTAATTGCAAATTCAATCGCCGATCTTTTACTAGCAACACTCGTTCAATGTTTTCAGTTGCCCTGCTTGTGGATGGACGGCCCGTTCTTCGCCGATTCCTTGTCAGCGCAAAAGTGTGCAAGCCAATGGTACACCCATTTTCCACTAACAGAATCCTGCAGGTAAACTTGCACTAACATTTCATGGGTTTCCACCGCTACTTTACCCAATTTGATGTAGAACTTAATGTTATATCGTTACTCCATGTTTTTTCGACGAACACTTATCGGAACACTATTGAAATGACTGCAGCACAACAATACGAGGAGCCTCGCGCAATCCCGGACTGAGGATAGGTTCAGCGTGTCCATGCATGCTTACGCATGCGTGTGACCTTGTTTCAACCATTAAATACCGATATATTAGACTGTTCACTGAATTTATTAGACACACCTCGTATAGTGCTCTGTTCCACAAAAAACACTTTAAAGGCTTATGCAGCTGTTATCGAACCTTTATTCCTCACACCGCGAAATATCATCGCAACAAGAATACTATAAAAAGGGCAAACCACTTGCTAAAATGAATGATATCCTGTTATGTCACAAATAACCAAATTTCCTGATACATCAACTTAGCCAAAGCCGGTTGTGCGATCTGCTATTTCTAACATGAACTTGCTAATGCTATCCCTTACTTAAATCAACTTTAATCATAACTTTATGCTCATACGACTGAAGAATCTAATCTTCTCAATGCAAACGTAAAATCTTGTCTTCAAAATGCATATTCACGTAATACTCGCGTATACAATTTGAGACGACGTCCACTCCAATCCTATATTGGTGAATTTATCTTCCGCCACAAAAAATATGTATCAAATTCCACTCCCTGTTTATTAGTCAAGCTTACTCCGAAATTATAGTCCCATTTACCATTAGCCGTAAAGTTTTTTCCAGTAGTTGCGAATTCCTGAATCCTGCGAAGAAGTTTAACAGCGTAGGACATGTCTTCGATCGAAATCAGTATTGCGTTCTAGATATCCAGCTGGAATATTAGATCAGTCACTTGTTCGTCCCTTACACTCGTATATGAAATCTAAATGTGATATTTCAGATTACTTTCCGATTACCACTTCGTTTCAGTTTTATATCACTTGCAATGTACAGGGAATGATACATTTTGGTTATTAACGAATTTAGCTTCATATTTTACAAACAGCAACAAACTGTTATTTTCCATTCGTTTCAAAAAGAATTCAATAATTTAAAATCAGATGGCATTTCTGATAATGGAGGAATCCGAATAGGGTTGCCTGGCTTTTGTCTCTTGGTTTTTAGTTCTAAAACGATAAAGGTCGTATAGAATATACTCGTCGAAAGTTTGGAATAATTCAATGAAATAATTTCAAATATTAATAAAAAACTTTCAGAAACAAATTGCGAATTAATTCTACAATAAATAAATATACTTTTCGCGAAGCTTGTAGTTGTTTGTCGTTTTAAAAGTAAAAATGACCGGAGCTTCGATTATATGACATTTAATGTCAATTGAAAATAATTTGGTGGGTGTCTCAAAATCGATTAAATTCTGGAGGAGGAAGAAGTAAAAAATGCAATTCTAAAGAAGTCCCTTCAAGGAAAGGCATGTTAAGGTTATCCTGAATAACCTAAGGTTGACCAAAACCAACGCTATGATGAGAGATGCTTCCATAATTTAGGATCTGCTCATTACGGAAACAGGAATTATATTGAATAAATAACTGAAGCATCGGATATTCAAATCTATAATTATTTCTACTATTTTTAAAATCTAGCGGCAAAATTTTATTTATTATAATTGTAGCGTCGTCCTATTGACGATGCAATAACCTTCAGCTTCATAAACATTTGAATAATCAAAAAAAAACTATACTTTAAGGCAATCACAAGCATTTATTACTTGCTCTAGGTCCTATAAACGTAACAATGCTAATTTGAACTGGTTGTTTCAGAATTATTGTGTAACAACCAGTCAGCGGCGGCCTAAAAATCGATAAATGCGCAAGATGAAGGTCTAAACTCAAAAAAGAAACCTTAAAGAATATACCGTAAAAATCCTTCAATTTATTGAATTTGTTGTCTATTACTGCCGTTTTCCTTTCTGAATTAGGTGCATGACCAAGCAATTCAATTACAGCATCATAAAATTAAACCCGAATGCACCATTCTTGACCATTAAATAGATGTAAGGTTTGAATTTGTAGTGACACAAATTTTGGCGCCAAATATCAAATTCGACCGAAGGATCGCAAGATGCCTTCAGATAGCATACAGTAACGAATTTATGGTGGAAACCACCCACCCAGAGCCTCTAACCTACATAAACGGAAGTTCTTACTAGAAGATCTGGCATTCAGTAATAAGCAAGTTAAACTAATATTACCACACACTTCAGATAAAGTAATTTATTTATATCAAGTTTAGTATGCATCTGGTCCTAGAAACTTCCTTTAGCTTAGTTTATTTCGTATTTTTTACTTGGATGAATTTCTTTAAACCTATGCATTAATTTTAAATCTGCTCAAAAAGTTATTAAGTTTATTAACATCCGCTTTGATGCATATTTTGAGCTTTTGATTAGAGCTTTCCTAGATCATCTAAAAGTTTTATATTCTGCTACCTTATTTTTCTCTGTAGCTTTCCAACTCTGGTGCACTGCCAAAACGGCAAATTATATATTTTATTTTAATATCGATTTCGTGCAGGACATTTTGCGATTTTAGTTAGGTTTAGTTACATTGAAAACTGTATGTCCTTGCTTTATTTCTCGGGCTTAGTTCGGATATTGTGCATTACAGTGCTACTCTGGCGGGCATCGGCTATACAGTGATTCTTCTCTACCATTTGTATGATTTTTTACAATACAAAGTAGAGGGTTTGTAACTTGTTATTAAGCTAAAAAATCCAAATGTTATTGACAAGGAGTTACTAAAAACTCATTTTAGTTATTTTATTTGCCAAATTTATTTACTTGGCCTATAAATGCAGTTTATCCCATTGTCTTTTTTTAAATAAGCGCTATAAGTTTTACTTTTCCAAGTAAATTTGTACATACAGTATCAGATCTTTTAAGTAACGTTTAGTTTCTAATTGTTGTTGGTTTCTACAAGGTTCGGAATTCCACTAGCGTATGACCTACTTTTTCATTTTCCTGAAAACTATCTGACTCCAATTCTCCGCTATTTTTTTTTTCGAAATTATATCTGACTGAGCCACCAATATTATATGATCTACACCCGGTCTTGATAAATACTATACCCACGACAAAAGATTACCTCATACGCTTCAAACGACGTGGACAGTTTCTTTTGGTATTCCTGCTGTATCAATTCCTTCGACGTGATATGGTAGATATTTATGTATTTATACCTTCTATTCTTATACAAATAAAGTAACGATTCTCAACTAGCTTGCGCTCATTACTATTATTTACTTTACAGCTACAGATATTTGTTTTGTACTTTAATAATATTTACAACAATTTGAGTATGCAAAATTCTAATTTTACGTTATTTAATATTGTTTGGCATTTACCTTCGGAAAGATTAATATTACAGGTCCTTTAATTTAATGTGAAATTATATTTGTTAATGAAATATTAATTTTTGTTAACTTTCCTGGTATACCAGTATGACAGCATAGGGATGTTACTTTTAACTTTTACTTTAACTTTAACTTTTAACAAATATTTATGCTTTGGAGTCCCTTAAACATGTTTATTTTAGTATATTGTCTATCTGCTTATTTACTTGTCTATATTGAAGGTTTCCTCAATTGATTTCTGTAAAATTTTCACCATTAAAGCTAAGGGATGTTCGCAGAAGTTGTGTAGCTTCCGGTGGTGATCGGTGAAATACTTTGAATGCAGAAGCTGGAGAGGTACAGTATATTTTTGATTATCCTATATGAAATGATGTATTTAGTTATACCCAGTACCAAGTATTCTATGGAGTTATATTTCAATTCGACGGATTTAGAGAAATCGCCGATATCGTTTCATCCACGATAAGCCTAAAACGTCCATAGGAATTGCTATTCAATTTAGAGGTTACAAACTAAGGAAACTTCGCTAAAGTTGGAAGCTTTTGGTATAAATTGGTTTAATGGATTAAATAAGGGTGAAAGTGGGATAGAATACCTTCCAGATGGATATATTCTTTATTAGAGTGCAGGATAACGTATTTATGCCTATACAGAGTGGCATTTCCTTTATGAAATGATTTTTCTGCGTAGAGTATGTTTACAAAATAGCGGAGATTATTTTGTTGATGATTACTCAAAATTTGGAAAGGAGGAGAGGAGGTTCTTAAAAAGGTGAATAACTCTGGACGCTGATGAGTAAAAGAAGTTAAATGGAGTGCAGGTTAGGCCAATTAATTTTCAACATGAAGTTCGCTGTTGAAGCTGAACATTCACCTATACAATTTTCACGTTATATAAAATAGCGTGATGAAAGTGTATACAATAGCATTCTCTTTGAATAATTTTCCAATAAGATCGAATTAAATCAAAATCCATCGAACACTTAATAAATACGACACAGAGAGGGCATGTGCAATAAAAGTGTTTCCTAGTCCTATAATAATGTCTCGTCTAGAAATGGAAGCTGGTTGTGTCTTACGGTACTTTTTCTTTATACAAAGTCCTGATATTTCTAATCCCTTTCCAGTTGTTGAATGGTAATATATTTCTCTTAAGGAGAAAAGATCGTTGATCTCTAGTAACAAAATGAGAAAATAGTGACCGGTTTGTTTTATTTAAAAAATTATTTATTTGTAAACAGTGAAGGGATCGTTAACGGTCACAGCTACTTCTTCCTATTAATTTTGTTTAACTTATTATTGTTCAATTTAGTATTTCGTAGCAATTATAGGAAAAAGTGTGTTGGACACGGATGAAGTTACCTAAAGGTGTGAACTTAATCTTCGAGGAATATATTTAAATGTATCCAGTCAAATAATGTTTAGATAAATTGGATTTCAATAAAGCGAACGTTTTAGCAAAAATATCATTATTCTTTCATCGTCAATACATTTAAGATGCATTAGGTGATAACAGTGTTTTTTCAGTAGAACATTATTTGTTAACACTTCGAATTGCATGTGATTCAAGGAAGTCAAGTTAAGCAAGTATCCACCCGCTTTAACTCCCAAGATTTAATTTTATATTGAATTTGAATTTTAATTAGTTTTAGTTGTGCTATTTCAGCTGTATTTTAAATGTTTCATACTATTTTTCAAATATATTGAAGCAGTTTGGTTAACTAATTGTCCTATAACAATATTATCGATTCATTTACTATTAAAGTTAATTTAAATGTGCACTATACAGTTATAAATATTTAAATATACTCTATAGTAAATTTTTACAAAGTTTGACAATTTTCGTTTTTTGCAGTCTTCTTCACAATTAATTAATTAAACCATACCTTTAATTTATTTTCTTTAATTTTAATTAAAAATTATAAGTCAACGTAAATGATAAATGCTTTTTCGTTTCGTCACTTTACATGAAAATTTAACAATGAAAACAATTTCATTTAATTGCTGTTCATAATTTGTTAGCTCCTGCTGTTTATTCCACAGCACCGTGTATGTATATAGTTTCAGCTCTTGCTGTTTATTTCGAATTACCATGTATAGGTCTGTTAAAGTAAGTCAATTATATTACTCAGGGTGCATAATTTAGTCATCTTTAATTTATAATTCAAAGGATATAAATTCCTTGTTCAAATTATCTTAATCAACTATGTGTAATAAAATTAGAATTCATTCGTTAAGTTGAATTAAATTTTATTAAATATGCCCTTATTTAACCATAGATTTAATTTAGGAAAAGTTTTCTTTTGTGTATTTGACATTACAAAGAGAAATAGGTAAATTGTGTCTTCCAGTATTTTAAAAACAAGGTTACGTTTCATAAAGGAAATATTTCTATGCAATTGTTTTTAATATTTAACCATGGAGTTTGTAATTGAATATACTCATCGGGTGGTCCAGATAAACTCTGAATAAATTCTGTATTAATCAACTGAAGGGTACGATTGGATAACTGACTTTCCGTTTCAATTAAACACTTTGACCTCACATCTACCGGCGACGTTTGAGATTTTATGCTGTCAAAACGACGAGCATTGAATTGAAACCGTGAGATAAAGAACGAGTTAATTTGGTAGTTACGTTTGAATAATACAGTTCGCGCTTACTCGTATCTTAAAGCACAGCTTCCTAAAAAGTACCTAAGTGCAAAACGTAAAGATTAATTGTTCATTTCATTGGTAAAGTGTTTCTTTTTCCAGCCAATTAATAGATGTACCTGACGGCCAGGTACAGTCATCTTACCAACGGGAATTATTACCGGTATTGGAAATCCAATGTATTTCGAATTAATGACGACAACATTTTAAGGTAATTGATGTGTTTCCATTTAATCCTACATGGACCCAAGATTTGGCAACAAATGAGTGCGGTTAAGATATCAGATTCTATAAAACGTTTTAGAAGTTTTTCGGATATACTACTTGTATAACCAACCACAAATTATATAGCGGGGTTATAAGCGCGACATTATTTATGTGATACGAAAATCTGAGCAATCTCTTACAAAAAATCGTATTTTTGAATTAAAACATCAAATAGCCAACTGAGGAAGCTACTCGTCCTTGTAAATAAAGGAAACAGGCTATTGTTTAATAAAACTCAAATTAATAGTACTCGTATACCATAGTCTATGCAAAAGTAGTACTTTACACCATCTAGCTAATTACAAAAGACCTACGAAGTACTTAGAAAATAACTATTCCAACAATGTAGGTGAAGTATAGTATTTAAGATAACAATCCGATAAAGCGAAATCTCCAACCCAGTAATGCCTTTTGAATTAGGTGAATAGTAGTCGAGCGACAGTAAATGTTTATAATAAGATATAAACCGCATTAATTATTTTACTAATTGACCTCACCTTGAAGCAGGCAAAGGAAAATTCGATGGTTAGCAACCGCATTTACAAATTAATTTTATTATTAAACAATTATGCCAACTTTTATTTCATTTTTTAGTACTTCTAAGGCTAACCTCGAGGTAGGGAAAGGCAAATTGGGTGATTAGCAATCAATTTACGTAGAATTTTATAAATTCATTTCACCATGATATTAATGCAAGTTTTATTCCATTACTAGTATATATATGGCTATACCAAAGGAATGTTAGTACACCACCAATTTAAAAATTATAGCCTTCCATAATTGTTATCGGTATATTCGGCAGGCGGAAATTCAAATAAGAATTGGCAAGGTAAGATTGGTAACGTCGTACTATCATTTATATTACTTTTTGCACTGGGTAATTTCAGGTACTCAGTAATGCGCAATTGTTTCATCTGATTGAACTACTGTTCCACTTAAAAGCTAAAGAAGAACTAGCCGATGCTCTGTAAACTTTGACCAAAGTGTGGCATACGTCCTACAAAGTTCAACACAAATTGTAAACCTCTTGGCTTGTTTATTCACGCGTCGCCAAAATTAGAGGTGTTTCCTTATATCTATTACATTTACTACCATCTCGGAGGGTCTTTTTATCAGAAATGTTTCAGATAATCCCATTACAGCCAAGCTTTGCATGTAGTTAGTTCAACTAAAGATATTTGAAACATATGGAAGTGGTAATATTTAACTGCTTCTAAAGAAATCTCAATTAGATATGACATCCACTGGTTCGTCAGATTATAAATTCTTACCTGCAAATATTTTCTACTGGAACCATACCCGGACCATCTGTCTTAAAATGACGTACTTTCAATGTGGTCTTGGTTGATCCGAATACATGAAAACTGGAACTGTAAATGTTATAACAGAGTATTTTCTACTGACACGTTTTAAGAAGACTTTGCGTAAAGACAGAAACGTGAGAATGTACGATAATATGCCAGGTTACCCTAGATTTTATATTCTTGATGGCTGCATTTAATTTGTTGAGAGTTCATTTGTTACTTCACTATTAATATCGAAACTGTGGTCTCTTTAATATAACAGAATTTCATCACCGTGATCAAAACAATTATAAGAGCAAACACGCAGTGACGTCTACCCCACCCTGTTATAAACTTTTGTCATGGGTAAAACTTATTTATGGCAATTTATTAAGCATAATAATTCCCACAGCTTGGTATTTCAATGTGCGCAGTTTTTCTAGCGCAACCCGGTAGTAGTAAAATATCGATCAAAATAAAATGCTAATCTCAATTCGACCGATGGATCAAGATTTAATTCCCTATGTGGAAGACGAGCTATAGTGCCTTGATATAAAACAAAATCTACGGCGATACCAGAAGTTAAAGTAATGATAAAGCTTTTTAAACCAACAGGAGAAGAAGTTTAGTTCTAACACATTGCTTGCTTCATTCTGCACTTCCCATTAAAGAGTATCATTTGTTCATTCACCATAAGATCCAACTTACATAGGAAGTAGCAAGCATCTTTCACGAACAGCCTCAATAACAGGATTTACTTTGCAAAATTTATCTCATTTTTGATTACCAGAAATATTAACCTCAACAACAAAATGTAAGTTCAATATAAAAAGAAAAACCCGATCTCTGGAGATAACTGACTTTATTATATCAAATAAAATACTAACTTCCAGTACATTGCTGATCTTGGATAAGGAGTGCCACCCATTCGGATATATTCCATATAGCTACTTGCAAAGTTGATTTCATAATCGAATGATTCTACAAAGGATTCACGGTGTCAAAGCTTTGATCTTCTCAGCTGAAATGCCGAACTTGCTGATTTCTATGCTTTATTCAAATCCCTTTCTTTGCACAAACTTCTACGCTGTTTTTGTAAAGAACTATAGATTTCAATGTGCAGCAGTTTCTGCTACTTAAATTTCATGTGGAACATCGATTTCATTTTTAATATGTATGATAATCGAGAAATCTGGAAACTCAAGCAAAACACAAAAATTCGTGATACACTGTTAATTCAAACAGTTTTTTAAGCAGTTTTGTTCACTTGGAAACTTCGCAGCACAGACCCGATGCTATTACATTTGCTTAATTTAATCGTAGCAATTAGAAATGTACAATTATTAGATATTACTACTCCATTAAACATTTGTGGTACTAGAAAACGTTCTGTATGCAATGTAAGTGTAAAGAGTTCTTTAGTTTTTGTATAATTTAAAACTAGAGTCTAAGAAGGTTGACTTTACACAACAACTGTATAAAAAATCGTTAAAAGCTGAAAATATTTCTCTTCATGTCTATGTTTAATTTAAACCTTGACTACGCCGTATATATGGACCTATACATAATTATCTAATAGGTCCAGTATAGTCTGCTTGTTAGTTAGAGCAGTGGAACTTTTATTTTAATAAAATTTATTTTAAAAAATATTCTATTTAGAAAGGCTATAATGCAATTAAAGTCACTTACTATATTATTTTTATTCTAGTTTACAGAACAATTTTCCATTTAACGAACTTAAAGAGGATTGTGCACATAAATACGAGATTAGGAAAATTGACCTGAAATGAATTCTTAGAGTTCAACCTAATACACAATAATAACCTTTCTTTAATAGTATTGTATACACTATGATCAATATATTTCTGTAAAACTTATTTGTTGTACAAACCATCTAGCACGGTATTTAGTATTTACTCGAAGTATTCAGCTTAGTGTTGTTATAGAATAAACAATTCATTATTATAGGCTAAGTAACTAACCAAAATTTTTAGGTTTATATGAAGCTTGTTTCAACAGATATAAAATGTTTATGTGTAAAGCGCAAGTAAAAAAGCAAACTTTTAAATAAAACATATCGGTTTATAGTTGTGTAAATATAAAGTATGTATATAGGTAATAGTGGTTTGATATGCTAACAAATGGTTCTCTATTTCACGACATGTCCGTTAAGCAAATTTTACCTTTGAATTTAACCACCTTGTTAACCGTAATTTCATTCTAGGTCCCAAAATTAATTTGTCAATTAATAATATAAAGTAAATGAACAGGTATTGCATAATATTTCCATATTTCAGTATATTTTTGTTATTAATATTTCAAAATAAAACATAAAGAACTGAAATCGATCTTTGTGCGTGCTAGTGCTTCATAAATACGGATGTGTTGTGTAATTGCTAATTCATGTCAAGTGCAAATAATCGTGAGACTAATCGTAAGGAGAAATGAACCGCTGTCACTACTAATTTAAACTTTCCCAAGTATTGGCAGACTTTTGCTGGATTATGTACTTATTTATGCAGAGACATATATACACGAGTACATGAAATTTTTATGTATAATGATCTATTTAAAAAACCGTTCATTAACGTTGCTTTAACAGAATTTATCCAAGTTGTACGTTTTGCATTTTGAATGGTAAAAATAGAATAAATCTGTTAGATCGTAGCCATTGAGTTAAATCTAATTATAAGCAATATACCAAGAAAACTAATAGTAGTAGATAACACGGTCCATTTAACCATCAAAGTAAAATAATGAAGACTTTCGTATCGCGTACACAGATCGATTTCTGAGGCCGTTGCACAGTGCTCACTTGGGGGGTAATTCCCGGTGGACTCAAAGGAGCGAGCGGGCATGACGGTCGATGAGACTGTTGAAACTTGGGTTGATATGGTTCTAGCATCCTTATTTTCCCCCAGCGATTGAAGAATAAAGCAATCGCAGCTACCCACAGCGTTAAAACAAGGACCACAAGCAGCACCTCCTCGGCACGGATTATCACCACTGGTCCATCTGAAAATTGAAGATTTTAGAATTTGAATTTAATTTAAATACCTACTAAACTACTATTATTTAAAACTAAAAATATGTTTAAATAAACTACAATACTTCACTTCGGTTATTTAAACATAAGTGTGATTGATTTCTAAAATTGTTTTACTTTCATCTATTTATATGAGGAAATCAATTCGCAATTTACTTTATCAAGTGTTTGTTTAAAAACCTTAAAGTATATTATCAGATGTCACTTCACAGTTACAGATAACCCCGCTATTAGATTTAATTACATGATGCACTATGCCAAACTGAGCAGAGCTTATTGTTTAATACATTTGCAGTGTCAGAATTGGAAATATGAGACTAGTATAGCAAGGACACTCAATGCACCAGGTAAAAGTAAAATGGGTATTATAAAAATCGTGAGAAACTACTAAAGTGTCACTAAAGAATGGCAACAATATGCAATAATTAAAAATACAAAATTACATGATATATAATAAACTAAATTTTGGGTAAACTGTACAATGTTGTATTAAATTAAACAATAAACGTTTGGAAAACCGCCCGTCTTCTTTAGCAATATTAAATTTAAACTGTTAAAATGGTCAGACATAACTAAAATAAAACATTGGCCAACTATAAGCTTATTTAAATTCTAGGTGCTTACACGGAAAGGTGGTGTCAAGTTAAATAAAGCATACCACCTAGTATTTAAATAGTTTTAGTGGGCTGATCTTCTTATTTTCCTTTATTATATTTTATTTTATTTTATTATTTATATGTTAGTTATTACAGGTTTTATTTAATATCGATAAAAAACAAATAGTTTTTGAAACGTTTTTTGCTTAATTTAATAAAACTTTATAAAGCTTACTCTAAAAATCTATTTTACTATGAATTCTAGCTGTGGAAGTTTCCATAAATATAAATTAATACAGTTATCTGAAAAAATATGTTCACTATAAATTAATGTGGAATCTTGATACGAAATACTATGTACATGATTTCGTAAAGTATAATATCATCACAAATATATTCTGTGAATAAGATGAGTAGAAGGAATATGAGTCAGTGGAGGATAATTTCTTTATCATACTGCTAAGTGTTAGATTAAAGCGACCCATTTTATCGATTTTCATATTTGAATAATTAGTTTCATAATAAAAACTATTATTGATACTATTAAAAATGATCAACGGGCTTCAGTGTATCACCAACATCGCTTGTTGTATCAATTTCTTTGTTAACTCCATGGATATTATCTTGTTGGCACCGTGCAGTCATGTAGTTTTCTATGAAACTTGAAACAACTGTTTCAAAAGAAACGCGTGTTCTTCTGTAGTAACATCTTGCATATTATACGAAAGACAACTAAATAAATTTATGACAATCTCATCCTTCAAATATCGATATGCGTACCTATTACCTTTAAAGTGATAAGTCTCATTTATAACTGGTAAGAGTTACATAAGAGTTACACTATATCAGGTTAAATGGGAGTGTAATTTGCCAATATCGCTTTTTCTTCATAATAATAATTTGTTTTTCAGATTATTTCACAAGTTGTGTAAAAATGCAACAGTAAACCGATTTTTCGACCACTTCGTAGTCGTATTACAAGCATTTAAATATAACTATCTGCCACAAGAAATATATTATTCGAAACTAATGGTCAGCATAAATAATAAAACTAAAACTGAATTAACGATAATGTACTTAGCCGAGGATAATGGATTATACAATAAATTATATTTAAAGCTGTAATAATAAATAAATATTTTATTATCACTATTATACACGAAAATAAATAAAAATAAAAATAACACGTTTTTACAAAATGATCGGAATGAAGTTAGAGTTGAGTAGAATTTTAAAAATAAAAAGCGACCAGGATAAGTAAAAAGTAAGTATATAATGAACGCATGAATATGTAATGAATTGTGCACGTATGGTTATCTGGTAGTTAAGCACATAAATCCAAAGACGTTTAATGCTAGAGGAAGAAATAAAAAAAGGTAGTAGTACAAGAAGGTGCGTTGGTTTAAGAGGATCAAATGCAATAGAAAAAGATAAATAGTAAGAGGATGTGGAGCAGAAATAATTTCAAAGTGGGAATAAGCAGCACTCATTTGAAATTATCTACAATTCAATCCACAGTTGTCTATTTTTTGTCTTTTTCCTTATACTCTACCTAGTTTTTATTTCCTCCAAATTACACCAACTTCTTTGTGCTATTGCCCTAGCTAATATTCTTTCTTAACTTTAAACTACTTATATCCCCTTTATTATAAATAAATCACCCTGTATACTTTTAAGAATTCAAGAGGACCACTCTGCAGAAAATATAGCGGTGTACAGTTTACACCATATTATTAAATAATAATATAGTTAACAATACTTCATTGCCTAAAGATAAAACCATCTATGCAGGACGAAATAATTTCATCTAAGTAAAACAACAAAAACTAAAAAAAATAGATTAACTAATAGAGAAGATTTTCGAACTAACCGTTGTTCATTTGCAACCGTGTGTAAGTATATGAACTAATTCTTGAGTAACATTTGCGTATAATCTCCACTCGATCTGCTTCCACCTCGTCGTTTGCTAGTTGAGTATAACGAAATGCGTAGGAACTATGCGAAAGGGCAATAGAAGTAGAAAACAAAGCACATAAAAGAACAATATATTTCACTAAAATAGTTTTTACGAGCGATAAATGTAACAACTAAGACGAGAAGAAAGAGAAGGCTATCAAAAAATTTCTGATAGCAGTTTTTTGTATAAACGACATGAGAACATAGACGCGTCAGAGCAAAATCAACAAGAACCAATATGCAAATTCAATTACCAAATAAAATGTTTGCTAAAAAGGTACATAATTTGGAAGAAACTAGGAAGCAAATGGAGAAGAGGTTAGAAAACATCGGCAATCAAGTAAACCACTGCACAAATGCAATTCAAGGGCATACTAGTAAAATAAAGATTTTAACAACATATAAAATGGCAGCAAATTATATCGAAGATCAGCACAAGTTTTACAAATACATACTATGTAAAGTTAGAGCACGATTTTACATCTTCAGCTAGAGTGGAGAATATATTAAACAAAGCAAATCAGGAATTGCTCATAAAAATCAAAATATTAAGTACACTGATGTTAAGGATGTCAATAAGAAGCAATGAAAGTGGAATAACGATACAAGGATATTTCTGACTAACAGAAAACAGAAAATTCACAGTTGTTAAAACAACATTCCTACCACACCACGAAACGCATGGCGTATTTGAAAGGCTAAAAAATAAGTGAAGAACCAATAGCAATTGATTACAATAATCAATTATACTTCAAAATAAGTAGAGAAGAAAAACATTAGATAGAGGTCAATAAAAATAAATTTCTGTCAACAACGTAAATAGCCAACGATGTCGAAAGAATGCCACTATGCAGTATAGACCATACCTATGAAAACAAAGGAAGGTATGAACTGCAACTATTCAACGTCATGGAAACTGTTGGGAAAGAATTACAGACGATCAATACGTGGTTATTAGTTACTACACAACCGTCAAGAGAGGCCGTAATTAGTGATAAGACCCGGGAGACTGTGACATTAGATGACACATGTGTCCTTCACGTATCCCAACAATGTTAAACAAAACCAAAGGAAGTCGTCATAATGAATGTTATCAATGAATATTAAAAGAGTGATTAGGGACCATGTTAGTGTATTATCAAGAACATCTATGGCATTTTCATTAATTCAATTTTATAAATGTCATTCTTCAGGTAAGAGCCTGTCCTTGTTATACCATCAATTTTTTATTTTCTTTTGCAGTCGCTGATGAAGTTTCAATGGTGAAACGAAACGTATGATTATTACATATATAATAATTACTGAACTGATTTGGTTTTGTTAATTGTCAATATTGTACGCCAAATCTAGAACTTTAATAACAATTTTTTGGACAGTTTAATAAACTCATTGGTGCATATCGTACCTAACGAATTGTTGGACGTATCTTTAACGAAACGGAGTGTCCTTTATAACGAAAGATTTTTAATTATTAAAAATAGGAACATTAATAAAATTAAGAAGTTAGAAGTTTTACAAGAATGTTAAGTTGAGTTTCATCCACTTTACACGTCCGTCGTTCATTGTTATATATTTAGTTTTGAAATTCAAAACTCATTTCAATATTTTATTTATTTATTATAAAAATTATACTACTTTTAAAATCTTTTATAATTCATAGAAATCATAACATTCTTATTCATATTGACTTAAGATCCATCCATTACAGACAATTAGATTTAACTAATTTTTGTACTAACAACATTTATAAACCTGATGGGATGTATGTAACTTCCCGAAACATGTCGTAAAACCGAGCCATTTATCATTACTCACATCTTTTTTATTGAGAATTAAAAGGTTTCGAGAAAAACGTTTCCAGCTTATTTAGTTTTACAAGAGTTAAATATCAAAATTGACAACGGATAGTTGAAAAATTTAACTGCTGTTAAACATCCAAAAGATGTCATTGATGTATTGTCACTTGGACCAAATTTAATTTACCAGTTGTATTTAAAATATTTACATTGATAAATTATTGTCTAATTTAGAAAACATTTGAACACAAATAAATTCAGAAAGAAAAGATTATTATACAGCGGGAATAACCAATCTTATAACTAACGAATTTTACAAAAATAAAAATAATAACTTCAAATATCATTTATTAACAAAATTTAACAATTGTAAAAACTATTAAAGAGAACATCCAGAATTAGTGGTTATTAAAAGTGATAAAGGTATTGTTACAGTTGTGCTATACAAAGACGAATATAATAATAAGATACTCGAAATAATAAGCGATGTAAACGTTTTCAAAGGATTAAAAATGATTCTACATTTACTACTCAAACCAAAGGTAATAATTTAATAAGTAAATTAGAAAACAAGAGATATATAACATCTGCTTCAGCAAAAGGACTTAAAATTTGTAATTCTGTATGCCTAAACTATACGGAAACCCTAAAATTCATAAAAAAATTTACTTGTAAGACCAATAGTATGTAGTATACGAGTACAAAGTCCTACTAGCAATAATGCTGAATTTATTGCAGACATGATTGTAATAACGAATATTACATAGATGACACTTGCATTTTCTAAATTTATTAATGGTAAAACTATGCGTAAAAATTATATTTTAGTATTGCTATATGTTATAAATCTTTTTGAAAATATTTAAAAAATGTTAGTATATAATATTATAAATTCTAAATGAAACCAAAGCAAACCTAATACTAATGGAATAAGTAAAATTTTCTTTTTAGAATTAATAAATTTCGTCTTGGATAACAATTTCTTTTCATATAATGGTAGATATTGTTTACAATTATTAGAAAGTGCAATGCGGTCCAAGTTAAGTCCAATTTGATCACAATTTGTTATGGATTCTACAGGGTGTTCCGCGACTCGACCGACAAACTTATACCACATATTCCTTGGGTCAGTACGATCAAAAAATGTTATATGACCTATA
>JAHWXV010014518.1:0-11079 GCA_024586415.1 Phrixothrix hirtus | reverse complement strand
CTTACTCGAAAAAGATTCTAATGTTCTTCTTTACATGGGACATAGTTGCGTGACCCTAACTTTGTTTTGTAATTTCTCCTAAACGAAGGCCCATTGGCACGGACGCCTTTAGAGTTTTTATTAGCTACATGTAAGCTATCGAACGCACTATGACTCGCTGGAAAAGCGATTTTCTAATTGGCGTCATCTCCTTGTGAGTAAAAAATTGTTTTCTGTCATAGCTATGAAAATAACAAAATACACCAGAGCTTTCTTCTGCTATTTATATGAGAACATTTTCAACATTCACTATCATCTGCGGTCTTCGGGCTCAACAATTCTCGAATCTCGCATTCTTTACAGTGCACGTGTTTTTCGCAAAATATACTGATATGTAGTACCTATTCGTAGCGGTGAATCCCGTAACAAATACATATTACACGTACAGTCAACCAGCCATTTCTTGATTCATCACAGTAGACCAACTTAAAAATTAGAACCGGTGTGAAAACTTCAATTGCAAATGTTTCGAAAATTATGCAATTTAGACACATGGTTTATAGGCGTTTTTTGTCGTACACATCAAGATGTAGCTGCTGTTAAAGTAATATACATATATATATATATACGAGACACCCTGTATGTCTATAAAAAATTTAGTTTTGCCTTTATTCTAAAAATAAATAATATACATATTTACATATGCTGTAAAGAATGTATTCTTCTGTGTATTACATTAGCCGTTCCCATCTGTTAACATTATTTAACTACAATGCTATAAAAAATATGCACATTAAACGCACAAGAATTGTATTTTCTTCTTTTACTTATCGCTTCATTAATATTTTACTTACAAATACTAGCAATATGCCGATTCAAATTTACCATTTTCAATATCCGCAACATGTAAATATCGACACTGTCCCTAATAGGGAACGTGCACTACCGTTGAAAAAGCATCGTTTACAACAAAGATAATCGCCATTGGAGGTATATTTGATGCTAAATTAGGTAAATTTAAAATTAGTGTTAGAAATACATAAACATAATGAGCAAAACAATATTTTACTGTTAAAATAACGCAATAAAATGCAAATTAAACACTGGTAAATGTTTGTGGAATAATTCCAGTATTAGTTTAATTTTATTCACCAGAGGGTGTACAGAGCTTAACATAAATTCTTTACATCTAGATATCTATAAAAAATATTACCTTTTTGCATAGGTATAACTAATATGCCAAGTGAAATTCTCACTACATTTCATTTTTTAAAATTTAGAAACCAGTCTTTTTGAATTATTAATTATATTTGCTTTACTAATTATACAGTAGTTACAATCATAAATATGATTTTTTTTATAAATTTATACTAAATTCTCAAAACCAAATTAATAATAAATAGCATTAGTCGGTTCTAAAAATCAATAATTTTTGAAAGTTTAAACATCAGTTCAACGTAAGAGTGGTACATCTTTTCCGAAATATTCTGCTTTCTCCTTTCTGAAAAGGTTAATACATTACTCATTCATACTTTATAGCCTCTGTAGGGGAAATGTAATAAATAAGACAATACGTATCTTGGCCTACAATTTTAGGACTGCAGTATTAATTTTTTCAATAAGGTAACAACGTTCTTTAATCTCCGCAGCCTTCCATTAAGTAAAATAATTTATCTTTTATCCAATAATAAACTTTCTGATGTCAAATATTAGTATATACCAATTAGTTCAATAAGTTGTTTAAAATCTAGGATGGGACAACATACAACTTCCACTTACCTATCTTAAATTTAATTCTTTCAGTATCAACTTAAGCTGAAAAATCAATTTCTAATTCCCATAAAATAAAATTTTATACATAAAATCAAATTCTAAGTTAATTTAAGCACAAAGTAATTTAGAGGTTTAATTACAAATTGAACATTTAATTAATGTTTATTATTCATAAAAATGAATTTTTTGGATTTTGGTACTATTTCGGTAAAGATAATTTTAATAGCCCTCTATTCAAAATACAAACCAAGCTGCAATAGACTAGCACTAGTGTTACTCACGAGTTTTCAAAGAAAAAATCGATTTTTTTCGGTGAAACCATATTAAATATCTACTAAATATAGCAAATAAATTTAATTTTTCTACAAATTTAAATTTTTGATTTATGTGGATCTTGCGCACACACGCACGCACATGGACTCACGGGCATACGGACGCCCGGGTGCATGAATGCTCTGACGCCCGGAGCATGAACGCAAGCACGTACGGACTCAAGAACACAAGAATATACGCACACATGGACACGCGGAAGCGCGGACGCACGGACACACTGAAGCACAAGCTCACTGATGCAAAGATGCATGTACGCTAGTTCGAACGTACATACGCACTGGTGCACGTACGCACAGAGCCACGGACAGACGAATATACGGATACACGGTACACGAAAATACGGACATACGGTTACACAAATACACCATTGGTTGCACACATAGACAAGTTTCTAAAACCATGTTTTTCAGACCTAGTGGACCCAAAAATTGGCAACTGACAATGAATAAAGTGTTTCTATTTGTGTACACCTCGTGAAATATAGAAAGAGATTCCAATTTATCGATATTGCCCCACCTTCTTTATGGAGAGAAGATCGCCGTTGGATTGCCCCATTCGTATCTAGTATCATATATAACGAAACAAACGTTTTGCGATCTTAAGTGTGCAGATGGTGTATTGCCTGAACTTGTGATATTGCGCCGGCAAGAACATAGTGGAGCAGGGCGGTTCCAGGCTTGCTGTTAAGATAGCTAGGCTAAGTTTAAAAACTTCGTTGCAGTAGCAGAGAAAAGTCATGTTTAGTGACCGGCCCTTTGTTGGGGAGACGTTAAGCTTACGAAGAGGAAAAAAGCAACTAAAACTCCAGTTCCTTATGAGAAAACCGTGAAGTACTTACTAGATAAATGTAGACTCGTACACCGCTGGGTGTATCCGTCGATCAGGTCAATTGTAGACTCACAATTTATTATACCTAATTTAAATTATTTCTAATAATTTGCTGGATGAAAGGAATGGTTACTTATTTTAAGATCCTTATAATTAGGAAATAATAAAATCTGAATTCAGTAAATTGCTATAATGAATAATTTGCAGTATAGAAGTACAATTTACTACAAAATAATCAATTCAGTTAAAGAAACATAGATATAACAGCAATTCAAATATTCTTTGATTAATAACTAAGTTCAGGGATCCCTGGTTACTATGGTTTATAATTAATCTAAACTTAACAATAAACTCAGATTAAAAATCGTGGCTGTTACTTACTAAAAGCTAAAATTTATTAAAGATTAGAAACAATATATACAAAGGTATCTCAATGTCTATTCCTAACTTGACCGAAATGACACTCCAGCAGGGTGTTTATAAAAAGAGAGCTGTTGTAGAATCCCAGATAAACAATAATGCTTGCGGACTGTATGATGGTGAATTTGTAGTAAAAGAACGTCACTTACTTGAAGTCTGAAGGCGGAAGTTTCCAAATGAAGGAGAGCGAATGGCGCCGACGCTTATGGTTTGTAGCGTTCGGTTACATTTCGTTTTATATAATTATTGTTTAGAACCACGAATAATTGTTTTCCACTAAATATTATCATAATTTGCGTTTAGTGTGGATATGCTTGTGTTTTAATTTCCATTAGTTGATTTAAACAATTTGCTAAATAATTTATTTAGAATATGAAAATTGAGTTACCTATCTTCCACTAGAAATTTAAATTAAAATGATCGAGTTGGATTTATATGTAAAATAGTGGGGAGGATTTGCTAGATCCGAATTTTAGTTCAGTTAGTATGGGTTTTTAAATGAGACAGTAACTTTTAAAATTTATTAAAATTTGGGTTGAGTTCAACTTTTAAAACTTCTGTTATAAAGGTTTAAGTCAAATATTTAAGAATAATTATTGCGATATTGCGTATTGATTTGTTGCTGTTCGTCTCATTTATTAGACCCAGCATGGCGCAAGAGGGGGGGGGGTAATTAATTAGGTTTAATTGCAACATATGCTCCTACGGCGGCATGTGTAGCCTTAGTTGATGTTCATTAGTGCAAATTTATAAAAGGTTAAATTTTGTTAGTGATATATGGAGTGAGTCAAGTAAGTTTGCATAGTTCTGTTATTAGTATGTAAATCATACGTAAATGACCTAGCAGCCTTATTTAACAAAAAGCTGTTAGCTTGTTTGAGATTGCGCATTGTGAGATATTGCGATTTATTTTTGCATCATTACTAATTCAAAATTCGAAAATTCAAAATTGCATTAACTTTGATTCTTTTTATACTGAGACTAGACTGTCGTCCAAAAACATTGGCGTTATGTTCAATAGCTTTTGGCTTTTTTTGAAAATTGGGTTGGTTCTAAATTTCATTGGGGTTGTTTCTTTATTAATTATTTTCGGCTCTAAATTATTAATTATTACAATTATATTGATTCATTGGGGTATTTTCATGTAATTTCTTAATTGTTCAAACTTAGATTCATTGTTACACCTTTCGTATATTTTGTAATTTATATTGGTATAGTTCAGTTATGCATTTGTTTGGCTTTAATTTAGTACTTTCTTCAAAAATATAAATTAAAGCGCACGAACTTAATAATTTTTCTTTCAGTTTCATTAAATTTACCTAGATAATTCATTGGCCTGGTTTTCAAGCACATTGGCGGATCCAGAAATTACATTTGATACAAGAAACTATTAGGGTACCCTCATAGAAGCTGCACGACATCTTAGATAAATTACTTCGGTCTACGGAATTATTAGTATTTGGTTTTATTTGATTTATTTCAATTACTTATAATCACATTACAGTTTTAAATATTATAACTTACCAGTGCATTGTTTAAAATTTGTTATAAATTTGCATTTGCTATTTATTTCAAATTGTACGATTCGTTGCAAAAAAGTTTTATCTTTGAAAAGTGCTTCCGGTCGAAATAATAGCGACAACTTGGGTTCCACAAAATTTCATCTTTATTATATTTAACATGTGTCTTATTTTTTTTTAATAAGGCTGGCGTCCAAACGGAACACAAATTGTCGTAATGATTAATCATATTCCCACTCCCAGAGATTCTTTTGCAGAGCTAGCCGCAAGTAGTGTTCTTAATTAATAACAACAAAAAAGATTATTAATAAGTTATCGTCAATACACTCACTGTTTGAAATTGAGATTGGCTTAGCCTCACATTAATACTTCGATTCCCGTTTTGCTCAGTTTTCTTTATTTAGAACGTTACAGGTTCTAGTTGATTACATACCTTGCTTGTACGTCCCAATTCGTCCCTAATCATTTCATAGAGCACGAACGTAGTAAGAGGATGATTAAGCCCAAATACGATCCGTCTTAGAGCTTTAAATATAGAATTTCCACAAATTCATTCATAAAAAGCTTAAACTTGGGTAACTCCTCTATCTTCTAATTTTTCTAAGAACCGGAGTGCGGCCCCTTTTTAAGTACGCGTGTACTTAATTACATAAGGAAATGGAAGCTCTATTTACTCTTACAGTGTCTAGCTTCTACTTACTTCAGAAACATCTCTTTCGGAAGGGGAAAAGTGAAACGGGGATTGTTAACAGCTATTTTTAGAATTTTACGCATGTTTGCATATTTATTGACATAATAGCTTTCACCGCAGCCTTGTTACTTTGTATTCTATGGAAGTTTCAATTAATTTTTATTTTAAAACAAAAAAGAAATTAAATCGTTATTTTGACTTGGATTAGTGATATTCTTGAATATCTAATTTTACCTTATCGTTATTACAATATCGCCGAGGTATTTCCAAATATGCACGCAATTATAAGTATACATTTTGATATACAGGGTGTCACTATATAATTTATTATTATATTTGTTCAAAAATTAAGACGCGCTTACACACATGGCAACTTTTAACGTTTACGTGTTTATATTATACACTGACCGCGTGAAGCATGCATTCTGTTTCCTCGGAATTATCTTCACTACATTCTGTATGCATACGAAGATATCTAAAATATTTTTCTATAGTTGACATGTGTATATCTGCCTTATTTAGATACAAAAGGGACTGAAGGAAGGAGACTAGGAAATTGATACACCATATACCAAGTTTGTTCATTAAGTTATTAAAAATAAATATTAAAGTTTTTATTTTATCACTCGTGTACATAGAACTGTATAAGACGATGCATGTAAAATTACATAACATAATCAAAGAGAGTTTGCCATTTATTCAATTTATAGTCATGCCATCTTAAAAAGGTTATATAAACTCTAAAGTGCTCGTAATTCGTTTGAGTTATTGCGAAAATAAAAATAAATTAAATTAATAATACTTTTTCTAACTTTGGGAATTACAAAATGGAACTAAAGCTAAAAATGTTTCTTTAAAACGTTGCCCTTTTTGTTGAAATTGTATTAAATAACAAACTATCAGCCTGCTTTTGACTACTGTCAAGGTTAACAGATTTGTTACATAGTGATTTTTAATGTTTTATGTTCCAGCAAAACATGTTTAAACAGATCTAGTAACAATGTTGATACAAGGTTTAAGCAGCCATGTTTAGTTGTCGTTTTTATCATAGGTATTTGATCACTATTCTTATTACGTTTTTACATTAGATTTTGAATTTCTGCATAAAATTAGTTTTTTTAGTAATCTATTTTATTTTTTCGTTACTTTTGATAAGCTATTTAAAATAAATAGGAATACCTACTACATAATTAAACTACTTTTTAGTATGCAGGTTATAAAACGAAGATTTTATTTTCATCGCGGTGTTTGCACTTTAACAATGCCATTTTATTCTTATTACCCATTTTCCTGGTGGAAATTTTACCCAAAATAAAACTGGGGTTTATTCATCGCAGTTTAATAAAGCTTCTTCTGATATAATTGTCTCAAATAAGATTTTCTTTAAACACAAAAACGAGTTAATACCATTTCGAAGAAAAACATTGCCTATGCTACAGTAAATCTTTGGGAAGACCTACAGTGTTAATAGAGGAAGTAACTTGGTATTATATCTAATTAACTTATTGTGTTTCTGTAGTTATCTTAGACAACTTGCCGTAAGGCATTAAAAAACATTTTATCTGTGCATCAATCTAAAGTAAATGTTGTTCAAAAACTACGCGAACCTGATTATGAAGGAAGAAAAATTATTACAAATAGTTTAATTATAATTTGGATAATGATTTGTTGGACTAATCATTTTTATCGATCAAACTTTGTTCCATTTGTCGGGTTTCGAATAACAACCAAAATTATCGAATTTGGGCAACCGTCAACACCCACATTTTTAACGAAATAAATTTACATCCTATAAAAGCCGCGGTTTGGATAGGAATTTCTAGATGTAGAATAATAGGACTGATATGTTTTAACGAAGCAATTATAGCTGAAAGTTATCAAAGAATAATTCTGCAGCCTTTTATTAGTGAATTTCCCGATAGATTGAAACGTGGCTATTTTCAGCATTTGTCTTATCCTTACATTACAATTCTATCATGTGTACATATATGTTACATTTATCCTTTTCAGACGTCTAGCCTGTTAGATCAATACATATTATTTTTTTTTGTTGCTTCAGCTTCGACTGCTTGGTCATTAGCTGCTCTTTAGTGTTATTACCTATATAATTACATTTATTGACATGTTATTATTTCGCATTTTCTCTTAGTTGGCCATTATAGTTAATTGCGAGTGTTATTAAACTTCCTGGGTGGCTTGTGCATATCCTTTATGTAGTCTTTGTTATATTTTCAGGAAGAGTCCTGTTGTTTTAAGGAAATACATCAATTTCTTAATTGCCGTATGCATGTCTTCCAGTACCAGTGGCAAGGTTTGACTTAGTTTTGCTTGTTCTCGGTTATTATTAAATGTTTGGCATTTCAAAAGTATGGGTTCGACTGTTACTGGCGCACGACATGTTGTACATATTGGTTGTTGTTCTCCTCTTAGTAGATACATAGATATTAAGTTCGTGCGTCCTATCCTTAACTTTATCAGTACTACTTGTTCCCTTCTATTCAAGCTGGGTAGATGCTTAGTGGCAATATTTTTGACTTGACATTCATCAGCTTACAATTTGTTTTATTCCACTCATTTTGCCATGTTTTGCATTACCTTGACATATTCCATTCAATTAAATCTGCTTGAGTAGTATTAATTTCCTTGCAGTACCTGTGTTCATTTGCGACCTGCTTTGCTGCAAATCGGTAATTTTATTGCCCCCTATACCAGCGTGGTCTGGGATACATAGGAAGATTTATATGTTTTCGTATTTCTCCGAGCCATTGTAATATAACCATTATTTCAATAACTAAAGGATCAGATATTATAGGGTGTGTTAGGGCTTGAAGGGAGCCATTTGAGTCCGTACAGATAACATAGTTATTATAGTTGTTGAATTCACAGTACCGGATTGCCTGGTATATCGCGTAAATTTCCTCTGTGAATATACTTGCTTTAGGGTTAAGGCTCCATGAATGTGCCTCTAATGAAATGTAGAACGTACTTCCTGCTCCTCTATCTGTTTTTGACCCGTCCGTATACATAAATTTCGCATCAGGGAATCTTGAAATGCCTTCCTTATATTTGGCCATTAATAATTCCTTATTTTGGTTTTTTAATAGGTAAGAATGCTCTAATATAATAGTATGTTCCCTTTTCAACCAAAGCTCGAACTGTAGTATTTTGTTGTGAAATGTAGGCGGGAGGTCTTATCCTTCTAACAGCTCGTGAAGTCTTAATACCGTTGATTTGGTTATCGTTGGTCGGTTTTCAAAAATATGGACTTGCTCCTCATTAAACAGTGTTTCGTGATTTGGGTGATGAGGTTGTGCCTAAAGTTTAATGCCATAATTAAGGAGAAACCTGTTCCTTCTAACCACAAGTGGGGGTATTGGGGCTTCATCACAGATGGAAACTTGCGAACTAGTTCTAAAGGCTCCTAGCGCTAGCTTTAATGCAGTGGCCTGAATGCTATCTAGTACTTTTAATCTTGATGGCCTCGCTGATCCGTTTGCAATACACCCATAACTGAGTTTAGGAAGGATTATGCTTTTATATATTTGTATTAGTGTCTCCCTATGAGCTCCCAATTTTAATCCGGATAGGCATCTCATAACGTTGATCACTCTTTTTGCATGTGTTCTTAGTTCTTCCAAATGTGGTCCCCATGTTAGCTTAGAATCTAGAGTAATCCCCAGGAATTTGTACAGTTTTGGGTATAGGTGTTCTCTACGCAGCCTACAAAAGTACAAAGCTTTTGTCTTACTTAAACTAAACTTGTATCCTTTATTACTCGCTTCTTTGATAATTACAGTTATCGCCTCCTGTATTCTTAGTTGCATTTCCGCAATAGACTCACCGGTTGTAAAAATAGTCAAGTCGTCTACATACAGGCATCTTTCTATAAATTTCTCAACCCCTTTCAATAAAATGTTAACGGCAATTGTGAAAAGGAGTACGCTTAGGGTGGATCCCTGTGGCACCCCATTTTTCAGTGTATGCTGTGTTGAGTACGTATTGTTGATACCCACTCTAAATGTCCTGTTTGACAGAAAACCTTGTATTAACGTAGGTAAGTTGCCTCTCATACCCCAATCAAATAGTATTGCAATGATTCCATGTCTGCAGGTGGTATCATACGCCTTTTCTAAATCAAAAAACATCGCCATTACGTATTTCATTTCAGCGAACGCATTTTTATATGATTTTCCATTTTAACTATATGGCCGATTACTGATTTTCTTTTTCGAAAGCCCATTTGCGATTCTTCAAGTAAATTGTTTGATTCTAGAAACCATGTAAGTCTGCTACTGACCATTTTTTCCAACATTTTGCTTAGACAGCAGGTCAGTGCTATAGGGCGATAACCAGATGGATTATATGAGTCCTTTCCTGGCTTGAGAATTGCGAATACAATAACCTCACACCTTTTTTTCGGATAAGTGCCTGATTCCCAAATAATATTGCACATACCTAAAATTACTTTTTTTGTTTCTTCCGGTAGATTTATAATAAATTCGTTCGGGATCTGGTCCAGTCCTGGAGACACTTCTTTACAATTTTTTAGGGGCTTATTGAATTCTAGAAGTGTGAAGGGAGTATTATAACTAAGATATTCTTCTGTTCTGAAGTTTATTTCGTATTCCCTTGAGCATTTATATTTTAGGAATTCTTCGTTATAGTTTTCGTTTGAACTAGCTGTTCGATAATGTTCAGCAAGAGCATCGAAAATTTCCTTTTTCCAGCAATATCTGTGGCATTAATGCATAATATCGGTGATAGGGCAAAAAATTTTTTTCGCATAACACATCTAATCTTTTTCCAAAGATCCTGGGTGGGTGTATGATCGCTCAATGATGATATGTAGTTTTTCCAAGACTCTTTTTTGCTTTTTAATATTAAATATTTGGCTGTCGCTCTCAATTTCTTAAACTTAAGAAGATTTTCTTGATTCGGATTCCTTTTGAAAACATTGAACGCGTGTTTTTTTTTCGGATATTGCGTTAGATACTTGCTTGTTCCACCATGGGGCGTATTTATTTACCTTTAGTTCACTTATTTGTGGTACGGGCTCACACGCTGCTGCTAGAATGTTGTTGATGGTGTGACAAACTATTTCTTCTATGCTATAGTTTGGTATCGTCAAATTTTTAATATGTTTTTCATATTCGCGCCAGTTTGTTCTATTGGTGCACCATCTTTCAACACAACTTTGGTTAGTTAGGTCTCTATTTGCAAATTTTATACTAATCGGGAAGTGGTCGGTGATATTTCTATTTTGATTTACCTTCCATTGCAGGGTTGGAGAGAGGCATGGTGAGCATATCGATAAATCAATCCGTGACAGGGAATTCGACATCGAATTGAGATAAGTTCCACTACCATCATTTAAAATTACAAAATGATGTTCTTCAATTACCTGTTCCATATTAGTACCTCTATAATTAGTATTCGTAGAACCCCAAAGGGTGTTATGTACATTAAAGTCTCCAGTAAGTAGTATTGGTGGTGGTAGTTGCCGAATCAGTTGTCTAAAATCATTTATTTTCAATG
>JAHWXV010014490.1:0-11867 GCA_024586415.1 Phrixothrix hirtus | reverse complement strand
GTAATTCTTTTAAGACACATTCTTATCACCGAAAGCAAACTTTTTAAAAGCATCTAGGTTACCAACTTTATACCAGAGGCGTGCTGAAGACCCATCCCGCCCTCCGTTAGGTATTCTGGCAGCTGGACATCATTACTCCTTTTTTTCTCTATCACGTGGACGCAGGTAAGAGCGATTTTTAACGTGGCAGATATAAAATTTGGCGGGATTTGTTACAATTTCTGTGACATCGTATTTATTGAGTATACATTGTTTTTGGATAAAACCTGCTGCAAATGGAAGAAGAATTTCTATACTTTAAATCGTATTTAATGAGAAATTCTCTAAGTATTCAGGGATAAAAGGTAAATAGGTTTCGAAACGGATACAATGAAATGGGTCTGAAAGCAGCTGTACGGTAAGCTAGTGGACAATCGTATTGGTATCAAGACTGCAGAGTCGTCAGGCCGACAGCGTGGCTAGGCATGCACAAGCGTTCAGAAAGGCGTTTTAATTTTAGCGCGCAGTTCAATACTTCTAGTGTTGAATTTTACGAGTAAACTATTAACTGGACGTGAAAACTCATTAAAACCTTTTCTGCGAGGAATTTTCTCCTGTTCAATTTTATTGAGTACACTTTTTTCACCAATTTGCATATTTTTGGACTTATTCATGAAAAACCAAATTTTTACTACTTTGAGTTCATTTTTGAGGACTTTGCATACCCCCCATCCATGCAAACGTTTTTTCATTTTTTTATACTCACAAGGAACTAACTATTTACAAAGGTTCCGTTTTGATTCCCATTAATGCGAGACATGATGGGTTTTTCATATCTGCGACTGAACTATTAACGTACGTATGATAAGAGAAGCGTGCATTGCTTAGATATTATATGGTTATTACCATATGATTTTATAAGAATAAGATTAATACAGGATACAAGCAATAAAGTAATTATTTATACCCAATTTTATTAATCGATGAAATTCTAGGCACGTAGTGGAATATGAAAAATAGCGATAAATAAAATAATAACGCATCACAAATTTAATTACAAATTAAAGAGACCCGAATCGATTTTCAAGGGCTTTGAAACAAACTTTTCATTACAAAACCCTTAAGGAAGCACATTGCCGAAAGGCGCTTCCGGTTTATTTAATTTTTAATTACATGTGTGAACTTCACTTGTGTTCTTATTCTATTTATTACCATTTATATTAAGATTCCTAACAAATGCAAAATGTTGTAGTCTATTTGTAGACCACAAAAAATTATCAAAACATCAAGAAATTTATAAACGCCACAGATTTAAAGTCAACCAGTCATTATTATTTTATTGCTTGACTCATTCTACCCTTCGTTAACATTTTTATGAAACGTTCTCAAGTATACAGATTTTAAAATCCTTAAATATCAATTAAAAACCTTATAGCCCAATAAAATATGTTTTCATATCTCAGTAACTAGAATAAATTATAAAAGCATGTTGAAGTTAGAAATTCTTAGGTAAAATAAAAGCAATTGCAACTATGAACACAAATTTCACTTTATATCCTCAAAGCAATATATTTCACAAATGCAGCTATCGTTTTCTATAAAATTATTTGTACAACTACGGTGGGCATTTAACAGTTTTCGTGCAAATGGGTAATAAAAAGCGTTTAACAAGCACACACTCTCCACTTTTAAATATGAGTTGTGTATATACATGAACTAACCCCATTTTTATACGAGATGAAATTTAAGTACGGGTTTTATTTCCCCCGGCGTAAAGGAAACAATACCAAAACGAGAGACGCGGATGCAAATGTATAAAATATCCCGTAAAACAGGCGTTATTTCCTTCGACAATAGACGGAATATAACGAAATGGCTTCCCATATTTGATGGCTCGACTGCGTGATGGGTTTTGCACGTTCAGCAAATTATAAGACCAGCCTCTTGATGGTAACAAGTAGGTAGAAATATTTTATATGCTATTAAATAAACGGTTTCAATTTAAACATCAGAATGGATGAGTTTCCTTTATCTTTAAGAATATACGCTAAAATTTGTTTGTCGCGTTAGCTTAAATTACAATCTCTAAAAAACGCTTATTCCTGAAATATTCAACGAAAAGGATTATTAAGCAGAAGATCCTGGCTGAGCTATATTCCATACCTTCCAGCAGTTGTAAAGTACCGAGCTCAGCGATTTGTTCTCGTGGTCCGGTACTTTGATTTATACATCCGGAGCCTCGCTAAATATTCCGAATCCTTTACAACCTTCCTCCGGTGGAAAGAATCGATACGCTATTTTTATACCGCATTTTTAAATTGTATACTTGAAAAGAACAATCAAATTACTATTTTATATCATACACCTCCACCCTTAAAATAAAACAATAAGAAATGCTTTCTTACCTATATAAAGGCATTCCGGTAGAATCCTTAAACCAAAAAATCATTTTTACAGCATCCAGAGGAGTTGGCGGTGTTACGTCACAAGGAAGTTCAACGTCTTTACCAGGTACAGCCCAAACTATCTTTGATGGTACTAAAACGAAAAATAAACTATTAGTTTTCTTACTTTAATTATAGAATTAATAAAAACGTTTTACAATCAAATCTAAGCGATCTGTAAAGTAGATCGGTATATTCAAATTTTCACAGAAAACAAAAGCTCAAAAATAAAGCATTGTATCGTTCATTTTCAGACTACTAATAGGATTATAAATGTGTAACGCACATTCAATCGGTAATTGGGAAGCTTTGTTAGGTAATAATAACGTCCTCGATTATTCATCCATAAATTCAACAAATATCAAATATGAATTTATTCCCGAGTTTCAGGAATTTGTCTGGTTTTGTTTAATTCCCTAGCAATTTTATATCTATCACATAATGGTGTAATATATTTCAAAGACTAAATAATCCTACAAAATGTCTTACAGCAGCTTACAGGTCAGGCGTTAAACGAGATTAAATAATCTCTCGATCCTTGTTAATTAGAACCCTCCAAAAGCTTCCACAGTAAGCAACATGATAATCTAAATTAAATAATGCCGGTTAAAGGATGGCCGCGCTTTGCAGTAACTAATAAACAGTATAGCAAACCTAGCTTTATAGTTTACGAAATTTTACTCAGTGATGCTCGGGATAACTTATAATTGGAGATGAATATCCCTCGGCGTATGCACAATTAACATAGTAATAGAAGGTTCGTGCAGTTTGTCACAAGAACAATGGAACTAAACAAAAGAAATGACTAACGTTTATAAGTTAAACAATTTAACAAGAACTAAACCACTTTACGACAACAACCTTTAGCACAGATCTGTTACATTTATTGTTATAGCTAGCTCTAATGTTTGCCCACCAGGGCAGTGATGTGTTCACAACAGAAATAGAAGGAGGGTTACAAAAAGGATGCCCTTCAATAGATTATTTAATATATTCGGGACGGAAGAGATTTGCAGATTAATTTAAACTAGAAGATTAGAGTCCATCCAATTCAAAGGTCGTTCTAACGTTTATTATTACAATTAAAATATTTATTATAATTAATTAAAATGCAATTAGTACATTTTCGTATTAAATAGGGATTAGCGGTAAAGAATTCATGGCCTTTCATTGAAAGTATAGTTAATTTGAATGCTTGAATGCAAGAACGGAGGAGTCTCAAATATAATAAAAATGTAGAACGTCTGCTTTTTAAACGTACTTGCAATCGTAGCGAGTAAGTATAGCTTATTTTATTATAGAATCTTCCAAGTTTTATTGGTGTAAACTAAAATAAATATTAATGGGCCCATTAGCTTTAAGTAATGAATTAATTTTAAACTATACCACTAAATGTTTTACATTTTACACAATTTAGCTTCACTTTATGCATGCGAGTGGAATATGTACAAATATCATATTTAAATTAAGTTGTAAATGTTTTTGAAGCCGTTTCAGAACCAGTGGGAATAGAATTTCGAATTATAATTTTTAGTAGTGGCCATAATATATAATAAACAGATTTATATGAAAATTAAAACCAGCAACGTTCGAAGAGCAATTAAGTCATTTGAAAATGCAAATTACAATATACGAGTGTGCTTTGAGAAATGCACCAGCGGTCAGTTGTCTTTCAATGATGAACTTTATATTATTCGGTAAAACAGTTTAACGCATAATATGAGCACAGGAGCAATTGAATTTTATTGGTCAATTTATTCTTTGTTTACAAATTATTCGAATTTAAAACATAGCATCTTGACTCTTAAGATTTTAAAGAAACAGAAATTTGTACCGAAATAGCAAATGTGTAGGGGGAATCTGTTTCTTTAAAAACAATGGTTTGTAAGTATTGAAATTATAAATAACAAGAATTTTGTAGATGATGCTGGAACATTCCAGTAGATTCCATCGAACTAAAATAAATGATATAATCAGGAATGACTCCTTACTACAAATTCAAAGTCACAGTAATGATGCATGGCATTCTATGAAATTTTATTCTTTAATAATTACAAATGTCTAGATTATCTTTTTTCTATGTAAATATCAGTTTAATTTCCTTTAGTTTAGTTATTCCCAAGAAATCGCCTTGTCAAGAAGTTACAAATAAATTTATATATAAGCAATTATCACTCGTTTACTCTGAAAGAGATATTAGGGAATTTCCTCACTAATACGCTAATTGATTCTTTAGAGTTAAAATCACGCGATATTTACTGTAAAATATATATCGTGAAATACTTATTTAAAAGTTTTTGTATGCTTGGGATGCACTAATCAGTATCAAAAATTTAACTGAATAGTAAGAAAGAAAAGTCCATATCCACCCTAAGGTTCAAACTAGTTTACGCTCTATAAGCTTATCGATATTAGCACACTTCCCTTTTCAAATAGGCGAAGTTGCTAGAATACATAGTTATATTACAATCATAGGGTGCATTTGGTAGAAGTAATTATTACAGAACGAATCGATAAATTTGAAGTTTATCTGTTGAGTGCATAAATTGTGGAAGTTTACGCATTATGAATTATTTATTTGTACTTGAAAATATTAGGAGTTTATTGACACTTGATTTGCTAAATTAATTTCATTACTGGTCTTATTCTGTACCATTACAATCTTATTCTCTTACTAAAATTGTAGTGGCAATAAGAGTTCTTTTCTTATATGTTGAATTTTGTTCCAATTTTACAATATTACATCACCGAATACTCATTGGAAATTTTTAAGGCCGTTGGACGGAAGTAAAATAAAGAAATCTTTATATCTCTGTTACCTCTGAACTCACTTTTATTACAATTGCTGACGATATCTCTTAAATTATTTGAACATTTGTTTACTTCTTTATTGTCTTAAAAATCAATAGATACTGAGATAAAAAATATAAAACCAAAAATTTTAATTTTCTTCGATATCCACTTGAGATACAAATTTTTCTAAATGCGTTTACTCCTATACGCTTTTTTAAAAAATTTAAAATTAATGTAGCTTTTAAAGATGTTTAAAAATGTGTAGCTTTAAATTTGTTAACTAAGCATTTTCTCTTATTAGAATTATCCAAAACAAGTCGAAGCCGAAACCATAAATTATTTAAAATATTCTTTTAGGATTTACCAGTCTAGGGAAGGTTTACTATGTCAGAGACTTGTAAATAAAAATTACTTCTTCTATGGACGTGAAACGAAAAGCATTTTGTGTATTACAGTGTGACCAAAATTTGATATTTTGTAGGGAGCCTCGAAAAATGTCGATATTTCTGTTATTTAGGAAGTTAGACAAAACTATTTACACACTTTAAAGGTATTTGTTAAGACAAATAAGATAGAGTTTAGAGATTCTACGTATCACTGTTTATATGTGGTTTATAACATGAACTGTTATTTTGTTTAAATATAGATCGAAGTTGAACCTTAACGTATTTTAATACAGCTATTTCCACTCATTTCAACGATTAAACAATATGTGTTGTCGGAATAGAATATATAGAACCGATTATACCTTCGTTCTATATATCTAATTATTCAAAATATTTATTTATTAGTACTGACGATAACATTCAATTCCCTCGCAATTTGAGAAATATTGAAATCTCTGCTTGAAGCATGATTATTCGGGTTCTTATATTGTTATCAATATTTGCTTGCCTTTTTAAACCAATAGAACTTGAGATGAAAACCGTCCGCAATAAAATTGTCAAGTCGGAGTATAATTTATGACCTTTCTCTATTTCAAATTTAACACAGTACACAAAAAAAACCAATCGTAGTAGGGATTAGATGACGTGATCAAAAAAGTATAGATTCTAACTTTAATTGTTTTAACAATTTAAATTTGTTTGCACAGATTTAACTATAGATATTTATAGTTGTAAATAACAGCGTTTTTATTAATTAGTGACCAAATTAATCAATACTTGACTATTTCGTCTTAATAATAATAAATATCTTTTGTGGGTATTTCAATCAATTTTACAGTTTAAAAAAATACATACCACACATGTATTCAATAAAGTCTTAGTAAAGTTTTATTTTGTTTTATAAAACCTATAACATAAAATGTGTTTATCCGACCAAATGCACTTTGATATTGAACACTAAATTTAGCTCCAATAATTATAGACGGAGCAAACAAGCCTTCAAATGTTTGCGATGCTTTGAGTGGTCGTTACAGTCCAAGCAACTTTTCTGGTTAAATATGCATGGTCTTTTTGTGCTTGACCGTACCAAATTTAACTTTCGGTAACTTCATTTATCGCTTTATAATGAACTTTTCTTGGAAGATTAATCTATAGTGTATTTGTAATAGACATAGATCATTATTTGAATTAAATGGAAGTCGTGACGACAGGCACGCGTACAAGGTTTTTGATTAAACCCACCCATTCATGGGTCGGTCAACATTATACGATGACGTAATTGCGTTCGCACAAAGGGACGTGGACATTAGTTTAATTACATTAAGACAACCGAACAGACACGTCGAATTATCTACAACGAGCTTCAATTAGTACCACTCTCTGAATATTTTATAATGGACAGGCTAATGTGTAAATATTTGATCAATTTTGGGGAACTGATTTTAGTGTTATTTAACATGCAGATCTTCGCATTCTACTAAAAGTGAGTTTTAGTGAAAAAGTAAATGTGTCATTACTTAGTGTTGATTGTGTTGACACACTTTTTTTTTGACAGGCATTTTACAAAGTGTACAATATTTTTTTGATATAGATTGTTATGGCATTTTTAAAAGTAGAAATTTTGTTATCTGAAGGCGTAAATTACCATATGTATTTGCAAAATAGAAGCAAAGTTTGTTAGATGCACTAGCAACAATTTGGAGATATCTTGCTAGGATCGACAAAGGGTTTTGAGAATATTTTTTATAGCAAAAAGTTGTGAAAAATAAACAGCATTTCTCACATGAGAGATTATTGTGAAAATTCCATTTAATTTGTTTGTTTCAGGTTTGGTTAAATTAACAAACTAAGGTTGATTTGTTAGCTTATTTTTGAATGACGGTTGGTCAAATGCAACCAATTTAAAAAAAATTCGTACTTCAAGTATATTTATATCGCCATTGAAAATTTAGGCTTTATCCCATATCGTGATACCATATACTTCAGGTACCTAGATTTTATGACCCAAAAGGTTTACTGAACCCTCATTAGTAAAAGCTTTTTGCATTTTGACGAAAGTGTGTTACCACACTTTAGTTATTTGGGAACTAGTAAAAGATGAAATTGCTTTGATTTAATTAATTATATAAAAATGAATAGCAGTTTTGAAATTTTTATGATTTTCCATTCAAATGATACCAAGGATTATTTAATTAGTCAGTTTGAACAGTCTTAAACAGTTTAAGATTTATAGTTAGGTATAGCATTTAAATTTAAATAAATACTTGAAAATAAATTAAACACCACTGTACATAAAAATAATGAATAGCATTGCAAAATTCGTGTCGTAGTTCTTTTACAGAATTATTTACAGACATAGATCCAATCCTTCTTTGAAATTATTTCTTACTCGCCCTTAATTAAAGACCACCTGCTTTCTATATTCTGCGTGTGGATCTTGCGGTCTCTTGGGTGAATAAAATTTATACAGTGGTTTGTTTTATTTACAAATGTTTATTTACATTTAAATTCTACGCCTATTTATAAATTTTAAACTATTTAATAAAGTTCGTATTTTTCAATTAACTAATTTATGATATCGTTGGAATCACCTATACAAATGAACATTATTTTTGAAACATTTTATTACCATACGTTTGCTGCAAGTGCAAATAGGTGTTCTCTATGAGGGTTGAGAAATGCTTTTTGGTGATAAAATCTAGATATCTGAAGTATGATATCATGAGACGGGATACAGACCTTTCTTTTCCACATGGTGTATTTAAAGAAACGAAAATTTAAGAATAATACAAATAGGTTAGATTTTTTTAATTTAAACAAATCTGACTTATTAAAAATCATTCTCTACCAAATGGTATCGCTTGAGTTTGGATATACCTGTAAAAACCTCAAGCAGGAAATGACTTTTTGGAGCTTTACACTCCATTATCCATTTGTTGCTACTGAAACGAACACATTGTTACAGTCATTTACGAATTGAAATAAATATTTCTGCCAAATCTAAAAAAATTATTCGTTGCAATAAAAGATATATAGTATCAACCAATTCATAACAGTTAGGTATTGCATTAATTTATTAAAAATTTGTATCATTTACACATTAACAATGTACTTTTCTCTTGTCAACGAATTTATCTTCAATATTAAATATGGCGAAAAGGCACACTGATAAGTTCAAAGCGCATTTGAATAAGTTGTAGATATTCTAATGGAGTTGGAACTTCAGTCCAAGTACGAAATAGGTTGAGCCATATATCAGCTGAAGCAGGCGCTTAGGTATGATAACGACCTGAAATGGTTCTTTTGAATTGGGCTTCGTTTGCGAGAAAGTTGAGCATTCGGCCAATTTTACTGTATCTTTAATGAAATGGTCTTTGTTTTTAACATAGCTGCACACCTTGCATTTATGGAGCCTTAAACTACCTTGAATACTGAATGTGTGTGTGTTTGTGCGTGTGCGCGTGCGAACGTGCGTGCGTGCGTGGGTGCATGTGTGCGTGCGTGCGTGCGTGTGTACGGGCGGGCGTTCGTGCATGCGTACGTGCGTAGGTGCTTAGGTGCGTGTGTGGAGGTGAGGGTGCGTGGGTGAGTATGTATGTGGGTGGCGCGTGCGAGCGTGCGTGCGTGCGTTGGTGCGAGAGTGGGTTTGTGTGTGTACGCGTGTGTGGGTGCGCGTGCGTGCGTGCGAGAGCGCCTGCTTGCTTGCATGCACGAGTGCGTGGGTGAACGGGTGTGCGCGTATGCACCTGTGCTTGTGTGCAAGTGTGTGCGTGTGCGTGTGTGCGCGCGTGCGCGTGTAGGCTTTGCGCGTGCGCATGCGTGCGTGCGTGCTCGGTGCGTGCATGTGTGCGAGCATGCGTGCGTTTCTGCGTGCGTGTGTGCGCGCGTGTGCGCGTTGCGTGCGCACGTGTGCGTGTTGCGTGCGCGTGGCGCGTGCGTGCTTGTGTGCGTGCGTGCTTTGGGGCGTGCGTAGTTGCGTGCGTGGGTGCGTGCGGGCGTGCCTGTCCTCCGTGTGTGCATTCGTGCATGCGTGCGTGCGTACTTGCGCCCGTGTGTGCGAGCGTGCGTGCCTTTGTGTGTGTGTGTGTGTTTGTACATAGCATACCTTCGGCCGGCAAGAGTTCGAATCGCCAGGTATTCCAAAATTTCATATTTATTATATGTATATTTAAATTTTTACAGATAGCTCAAAATCATTATAAAACGCATTAAAAAGTGCCCAGTAGCTTGTGCTAGCGGAGAGTTACATTCGCGTTATGATACCATTGGAATGCAATTATGAATACATTATTTGTTCTCTACGGTACTATTTAAAAGCAAGTCGAATTTGCTTGGTCTGAGTCGAGGCTAGGGAAATGAACGGAAAGAATTTTATAATATTAATCCTTTATGTTTTCCTTTTTATATTCATTCTTTAAAATGTGTTTGAAAAATTAACAATGCTTCATATAATGCTGATAATCCGCGTCATATGAATATTTTATATGCTGTAAAAGAAATTTACAACTATAAAATTGTATTGCAATATCCAAAGTGTACAACAAATAATTGAAATTTATGAAAATACTGTTATAATCTTTGTAGTTATTATTATATGTTTAGTACATATAGCTATATAGAAACAGAAATATTAATTAAAATATGATAATTGATATAATGCATAATATAAATATTCGAATCGCCGTCCGTACTCGAAAACGCGTTAAGGGCGTAATCCAGATATTTTATTACTCAGTATTAGTAATCCAAGTTTAATAAAAACTTACCGAATTATTTTGGATAAAAAAGTAACCGCAGTGTTCAAAAAAGTTAAACAAACAGAAATATTTTTCGTTAAAATATGTAGAATTATTTATAATTAATTCACAAATCCATAAAAAAATTTTTCCGGCCTATTCTGCAAAAATGACTTGGTAGGTACTTTAAATGAACCTTCGTAAATAAAAATTTCTGTAATGGCTTATTTACACGGATTTAATATTTTAAGAAATAAGATTTAAGAAGTACTGTTTTGCCCGATTTTCGAATACCCATTGATAATAAAAATTATGGGTAATAAACAGAGGCCATTTAGATTTTATTTAAATAATTGTTACAAAACTATATTGGTTTACCCTTAGAAAGTTTGTTCTATTTTCGTTGTAATAAGAACAACATAATAGCATGTGCTATAAAAAACAAGTTGTGAAAATGTTACGTTCCACAATAATGCACCATTTTTTAAGTTTTAAATGACTAAACGAAAATAGAAACAGATTATTGAAATTCTGCCGTTATTGGCTCTGAAAAAGATTAATTATTATATGTACTGTCGTTAAATTCCACTACACTGTTACTAAAATCACTCTTACTTGTAGTTTGAATAATCAAAGTCTGGGCTAAATATCCGTAAAAACGTCTTGTTCATTCAAGTTATCTATTGAATTATCTGTAATGTACGGTTATTACTATTCCAATATTTTTTCTTTACCCTTACCGAACTTCTTAAGACAGTAGTTGGACAAAATATAATATTTCCTTTAATATTGATAACTTTGAGCGCGCAACAGCAGGCAGGTTTTGAATGTAACTATCATGTTATAACACTGTTTTAATCCTGAGTTGTCTAGCTGTCTTTTGTGAGCATTTAGAGCAGCTATGTTGGTTTCTCCGCTTGGCTTTAGCTACATTTAATAAATGGATATTGTGAATACTATGTTCCTTAAAAAATATTACAAATTTAAGGTTACCACATATTAGTGTACACATAGTTTGTTTTATTTTATAGTGTAATACTGCTTTAAAGTAGATTTATCTAATCTATATTGCATAGATATTTTCGAAATGGTTGTTATCCTTGAACTACGAACAAAATTACTCTTTCATTTAACCACCATCCATTATTTTATTTATCTTCTAGAGTAGGATATTTATCATTACTATTGTTTAGTATCTTTGATGGCATAAATATTTAGATAGGCTCACCTTTTTTACGTATATTAAGTAATATAAAGAGAAAGTGAGGAGTTATAAATTGTCTGTTAGCTTTTGACAGCTTTGACTGCTAGTAAAAGTGGTCCATTTTAGGTACGGTTGTATGAATTTACTGTTATTGTGTATCTATTTTTGTGTGTATATCTTTAGAAAGACTCAAGTTTTATATAGCTTATTCAGTTATTCAATTCTATTATGATATCTCTATTGCAGTTGAAATTGACGCGTTCTATTGCAAGGCAAAGACGGAAGAAATTTATATATATATATATATATATATATATATATATAT
>JAHWXV010014487.1:0-17090 GCA_024586415.1 Phrixothrix hirtus | reverse complement strand
CACACACACACACACACACACACACACACACACACACACACACACACACAGACACACACACACACACACAAACACACACACACACACACACACACACACAGACAGACCAATTTTTAAAAATACGTTTTTCGGACTCAGGGATCCCCAAAACGTGTATTTCCACTAAAATTTTGACATCGAAAATTTTGGACGAAAACTACTTTTTTTATTCTATATTTCATATAGGTAAGAGAAAGTAGAAATAAGTAAGCAATGTTCACAGTATCAGCTAGTGAAGTGCTTAATTAGAAGGTCGGAAACAGATTGTGTCGCTAAAAACATAAAAATTAAGGGGTGACTAGAATTCTACTCAAGACGCCTTAATTGATCAATTGACCAATTAGCTTCTAGTCGTTGTGGCTTAATGTACATACAAACGTTTTATGGCATTGACAAAAATAATTGGTCGAATAAACACAGGATATAAAAATTAATATCATAAATAAAATAGGCTTCATTGCTTCTATTAATATTCATTATTGCGTCGATTTTTATAAGTTCTACATCTCATTGTTTACCTGGCCATAAACGTACTTATAACACAACAAAAACAGTTGTCATCTAACCATTCTTAAACTGCTATCAAATACTTGTACGAAAACATCGAATTATTAATAATGTGTAAATAAATCATTCACTTTGGGGGAATCTGCAAAATTTGCTAAGTTACTAAAACTGCGCCAAATTGATGTTTGTATATATGTATGTATAATATAAGAGTAATGTAGGATCTTTTAACAGTGTAACATGCTGAAAGAAATTGAATTCAGTTAACAAGAATTCCTTGAAAGAACATTGTAGTAAGTTAAATTTATAGAAACAAGTTAAATTAATCGATATTTGTAGTATTACATTAATTCGAGGCATAAATTTACGTAAAACTAGAATCACGCACATTTTAACAGCAGCAGATATTTGTTTTGAAAAAATTTTGCTGAATTTCGATAATTAAGGGAACTTCTTCGCAGACTAGCTAGTTAAAACTTCAACAAGAATAATATTAATCGTTTAATTATTAGCGTTAGGCCCGTTTTGTTTCAAAGGTGGGTTGTACAGTTTAAATGAACCAAGTGAACAAGAACAACTACTACTTGTGTCAAGTGAAAATAAAGATGGACAATGTCGGAGTTTTAGACAATAAAATTGAAGTACTCAGCGAATCTGGGAAAACCGATGGAAGAAGAAACCCGTCTGCTTAAAAAGCAGAATGAGAAGCTGCAGAAGACAGTCATTTTTTACAACAAGCATTGGAAGAAGTTAGTGCGGAAAAGAAGAAAAATCTATAGTTAGAATAATTGAAAACGCCCCTGCCAAGAAGGCTAGTTCGTCGCAAGTCATCGTCATAGGGAAGAATCAATTCCAGCAGCCCTTCAGGCGCCCAAGTTAAAAAACGGAATAAGTCAAGCCTCGTCGACCTAACAAGTAAAGCTACTAACAAAAATGAGACAACCAAAAAGCAAGTTAAACCCAACAATGAACCACATCCAATAGTCCTCAGGGACAAATATGGATATTTTGACCTAGCAAATTGGACAGAAGAAAATGATATCCATATAGTCAAGGCATACAACCCTAAACAAGGCATAAAGATATATCAAGATTCTACAAAAATTATAATGTAATATTCTAAAGACACAATTAGCTTAAACTACTTTATCACACATATCAATTGGATTCATAAAAAGACCTTAAGGTAGTCTTGAAGGGCATTTCAAAAGAGTGGAAGAATAAAGTTATTGAAGATGACGTTGATGTAGAAGGGTTCAAATTCAACTCGATAAAACTACTCAAGAGTATGAACCCAAATCAGTTTATTCCTAGTAAACACCGTTAAAGACGGCAAAAATCAGGGCCAAGCTCGAAATCAAACGTAAATTGAACCGCATCCTGTAGTGTTATTGATGTTAAATGTGTCTTACAGATATCGCGCAGAATACAGATGTTTCAAGCGCGCACAACATCTCTTTTACCAGTGCAAAAAGCAAGAAGTACGCGGGAAAAGTGCGCCAATTGCCAAGGAGAACACCCTACAAGTACCAAAGGAAGTCCTATGCATCCCAGCCATACAAACGAAATACCACAAGCAAGAGCGAGAGGAGTGCCAACACCCCTCAAGACATCTCTTACGCGGAGAGAGAGAGAAGAAGAGAGAGAGTCAAATCAAACACCAAAAAAGAGCAAAGATCTGCAGTTACCACATGTGGAGGTGAGAACAAAATAAACAGATATAGAAGAAAAAACCGTATCTAAACTGATGCTAAAGCTAGTAGAGTTAATCAAATCTACCCTCACGGGACAGAACACCGTATGAAACTACGAACCACCACCGCTGACGAAGCAAATGAACAACGAACAAGAAATGAACTTAAAAACAAAGCTAAAAACCTCAACCCTGTGAACCACACCACTCCATAGCATACAAGAAATCGATTTTTGGGAAGGAACATGTCCTTCAATTCATGGTCACTCTGGTCAAAACAAAATCACTGCTTCCCACACATAGGGAAGCGGAATACGCCCATTAGCACAAAGATTTAAATTGAGCTAGAGAGACTCAGGTAAACAAAACAAGGGGAGAGTATTAATTTAGCTTCGGTTGTAACATATATTAAATATAAGCAGAAGTTTAATTATAATTATCAACATATGTTCCATGATGAAATAATACAATTGAAGTTTAAATTAGGCTCGCCCTTCTTTTATCGTTGTTTTGATTCTAAGTAGTGTTAAGATCATTTGGGCCAAGTATTGCACTGACAGAAGGTTATCTTTAATTGCAGAACTTTGTACAACCTATTGGTACTGTAAGAAATACACGTTAGGAGGACGATGTCCATCTATCTGGAATATCTAATTTGATTATGATTATTTCGCCTTCTTATCGAACTATTTGAATTGTCAATCGACCTAATGAAGGTTTACTGGAAATTTAGCCAACTCCTTCCACTTAAATACCATCGCAAATCTTTGAATTACTCAATTTGATAGTCTGCATACAATTCGTTTTATTAGCAGTGGAATAATTACACGTATTTTTATTGACTCGAATGCATAAGATATCACTAATTATGAACGAACTTGTTTAATAAACATATTTCTTGAATTGTTGTATTTTATCTGTGTATTTTTAAATTTAAGCTGCATTAAGCATATGTTGAATCAATTTTAAATCATTGAATCCACGATATAATTCATTTTAATTTTATGTTGATCTTATTTTTTAATTATATTTTATGTATATTCTGCATTATACCGACATTTATTTTATTTAGCTGCTTTATTTATGAATTTTAATTATAAGATATGTTTATTTGCAAAACCATGACGTAGATAGATGAATTTTATAACCCGAACGATTTCGAACTCTGACCTCCACCTCGAAGTTTCTCATTGTTACCCATCAATAACCTCAGGTAGAATGACTCTCGTCCAATTTTTGACTATTTTAGCTTCGCCTATCTTCTTCGCCGCATGAGAACTTACTTAAAATAAATTTTTATTTACGGTTAACCCATGCCGTTTCCTTATCTAGCTGCGCAACCTCGTAAGTTCCAGATTATCAACATTAGAAGGTATATAGTGTCATTTCGTCCCGTTTCAGTCATTTATAAGAAATAATACGATATTTGGTTTAGTTCAGATTCTTTACCCTTAATCTATGTTGAAGTAACATAGTTTTTATTGAAAAGAAAATCTACCCTCTAAATTCCTTGGAGATTTATCTTACAAATCGTTATTGGATATTTGTTAAAAAAACGTTAAGCAAGGTCGAAAGGTAATTTCATTTCAGGCATTGCGAAAATCATTGAATTATGCAAACAAAGAATTAACCGACTCGTGTTTGAAAAAACCGATGTTCTCTCTATAAAGAACGAAGTAAGGGTGCTTAGCCGAAAAATCTTAAATTCTATACTCTCACTATTTTATCAGATAAAACATCTAATGCAGACATGAATTAAATATCATAAAACCTTTGTAAGGGCGCTCGAAATTTTAATAGGTTATAAAGTAAAAATTATTCAAAAATACCCTATATAAAGATTACTTATAGTTTTTTTATATTAATTGACATTAAGAAATAGTAGATTTATGAATTTTTGTCCATTTCTATTTAAAATAAATGTTCTACCGATATGTAAAATCCAGTTCCTTATATAATTCCGTATATTTGTATTTTTAAGGTTTTCTTAATATTTCATCTTCACAAGTAAACAGCTGTCACTGTCATAAAATATCATTAATGTAGGATCCACGATTAGATTTAATTAGATTACTTTTCTAGCTGGATATCTTTGTTCGTTTGCAATTTTTGACCGTAACGGTATGCCTCTTTAATTCATTACACCGATTATTATTTTGACTATTAGTTTCATTGAAATATACTAGCCCTAAGTTATTTTTATTTAGATATAGATCAGACACTTTAGCTCGAAAGCCAAGCGATCCACTACAATACAGTGGCGCAGCTGACGAAGTTCTATAACCACGTAAGCTATTGTCTCCCCTAAAGGATTTGGAACTCGGATCCCCATCTTAGTTATGTATAACAAATCTACGACATCAATGAAGTGGTGCCCTCATCAGTATTACAAATTTACCAACACCTAACGGCATCGGCACTTCGGTACTTACACAACGCCAATCAATTAGGTCTACTTAAACGTGCAAACTCGTAAGTTTTTAAAATTAACTGTATTGTTTTCTGAAGGTTCGTAGTGCCGTTTCGTCCCGCATAAAAATACGGATATTTTATAAATTTGAGTATTTAACAATGTAAACCAATATAACTAAATCAATATACCTAAATCGCTACCAGACAATTGTGATGGTCCTGTCATGAGTATTACTTAGCTATAATAAAATTTTATATTAACATCTTAGTTAAGCAATAATGCAAAATTTACGCCGTAAAGCAAATATTCTTCATAAAAATATTAAATAAAAACTTTATTAATTAAATCTGATTTGGGTAACAATTTAACTGCTAACATATATATATATATATAAAATATTCAGCTCGACTTACAAATATTATCATCTTCCAACTTAGCACTTCCTCGAGATCTTTAATTCTGTACATGAGATAAATTAGAAAGATGTCACGTACAAATGTCCATGTATTTCTGCCGCGCTAAGATTCCAAAAATCGCAATTACCATGGTAAAAGAACACCAGAATTATAAAAATACGGGCCGTATTTAGTAGAAAAATAAACAAAATCCATATCAAAGCTAAAGGGTTGCAACAGTTATTAAACATTTTGAGATTAAATATAATACCAGACCGAAGTCTTCTAAACGATGTGATATAATTGAAAACACGTTTCTTTTTTTTGTGTAGTAATAAGTTATTTGTTAGTTGATTTATCATATTTTTGTTACTTTGAAGAAGCACAAATTTATATAGTTGAGTCGTCATCAAATAAATAAATAAAGTTGAAGCGTCGACATAAAATGTCAGAAATGCCATTCCTACTTCTTTATAGTTGCAATCTTCAACATAAGTCATTCATTACTAATACATACGTTAGATACAGAACAACATAAATTCCTAAAAATACATAAATAATAAAAATGTTATTTTGCATTTGAGAAGTAGCCTTCTTGTCTAAAATATTTTCTTTGTTATTCAAAAACCACCTATTGATATTGTGTTGCAGACTAGTCAAAGCAAATTTCAAAACCTTAAAATGTAATATTAACAAGATTGCGACAAACGATTTAAAAGATGAAAGAAATTTAATAAAACAAGCTGCAATTTTCAAGATCGTAGCGTTTCTGTTGTAATCTATCAAAGTTAAATAAACAACATTGATGCAATCAATCAATAAAAAAATGAGTACCAAAGTACCCAAATAAATATAAAAATTGGAAAAACCAATTTCATCTTGCACATTAACGGTTCCATGAAAGCATTTACATTTTAAACTAGGCATTCCCACAAAATTTGTCAATTTGTATAGTGGTTGAAGCACACAGCATACGCAATTTTGTTTTATAATCATTTTGTCAACTTAGATTTTGATACCAAATATAATTATACGAAAACGACCTTGACATACATATATACATGTACTTGATAACTAATGGCACATTTGTCTAATATTAATATCAATATTTACGATAGCTCATAAGCTAGAGTTAATGTAGACTACTAAAAATATCAATTTGTTAAATTACTTATAACAAATAAATGATACGTACGTATTTAGTTTTATGCATTTTAAAGAATGTCATTTTAGTAAAAACCAATAGTAAAAAAAAATAAAAATGTAAACAGTACTACAAATGTCGTTCAGAAAGTAAAGAACAATGTTGTGTAACTCTACGAAACATAAGATATCAGAACAAAACTTTATTCACAATAACACTGTCCCTTACTCACTTATTCAACATAGTCGCCCCTTTTATTGAGGCACCGATCATAGAGTACAAGAATACTCTCATCGACCATGATGCTACTGCTTCTATGAGCTCTTCATCATTTACGAAGTATGTCCCACTAAAAACCCCTTCATTTTGGAAAGCGATGAAAGTTACTAGACCATAATTCGTGGCTGTAACGAGCAAGGTCAAACATGTCTCAGTTGAAGCCGCATGAGGCTGAACGTTATCGTGCGTCAACGTAGTCCATGCAGACAACGTTCCACGCCTCTTATTTTTTATATGGCGCGCCTAAGTCATTGAAGACTCTTAGCCTAATGATGTTATTGTCTGCCCTTTGGAACGAATGCCACTGGCAGTACGTCCTTGCCGCTTCCTTGTAATCAAATTTAGCTTTGCATCTGTGAGTTTTGAAGGAGAACTTGGGAGATTCCACTCCATTGACTGGCACTTGGATTCAAATGTGTCCTACGATACTCAAGTCTCAGTGACAATGCGAGTGAGAAGTGCGGCAGGATCTTGCTCGTATCGGCTAAGAAAATTAAGAGCCGCTGCCACTAGTTTTGTCTTGTGGGCTTCTGTAGAATATTTGGGAACCTAGCGAGCACAATTGTTTTGTAACCATGCAAGAGCGATCTTGAAAGTCATGGGAAATAATTATATAACGTGTTCAAGGTAAAGCGCCCGTTCTCCTGCGCGAATTGGTTAACTTTTGCTTTCAAGTCGTCTGTAACAAGCGATGGCCGATTACCTGCTCTTTATCGTGCACGTTTGATCTTCCTGAGTTAAACGTGCTGCGCCATTTTCTCACAGAGGACTCATTCATTGCATGTTTACCGTAAAATTGCTTGATTTGCTTATACATTTCAATAGAACGAACATTTTGCGCATTCACACTTAGCGGTGTTTTTTATAATCGCCGCGATATCAAACATTTGCTAATAATATAAATGTGATCATACAACAAAGCGCCTTGACTCAGACTGAAGTTGATAGTGAAGCTAATCGCCAAGTACGCAGCCGCGGTGGTGGGGAATATGACAGATACATTCATCGGTCCATAATATTTCCGGTTTATCAAAAGAGAAAACTTGCGTCCTAGCTCTAGGACAAGAGCTAAGTGTTTACTAAACAAAATGGTTTATTTTGTGCCATCCAATCATCCTAACCTACAAAATAATTCCAAAAGTAAAAAATAAATTACATACAAAACCCTACCTTATGCAGCTAAACTGTTTACTGATACAAAAAGCCTTTTTCGACAATATGATATCAACATTACTTTTACAAATGCAAAACCCTTTCATCAAATTAAAATGCCTACTATGCTAGATAGTAACGTGATCTATAGAATCCAATGTCTCTTGTTAATCAATATACATCGGACAGACTTAGCAACGGCTTTAAGAACGTGTAGTATAGCACCGATCTAACTGTACAAGTAAACTACAAGGTTGTGCCTTGGCCTTTCACGTAAAACACATGAAACATAATATTAATTTTGAGCATACTGAAATTATTTTCAGAGAAGAAGACTGACCATAAAACTCGCTAATAACTGTATAAACAAGTATTGCTTACCCTCCAAGGGTTATATTTACTTATTTTAAGATATACATAAAATCAAGTTTTATTTATCTAATTTTTGTCTAGTATTGATACTATGTTTTTCAAAATTTAGTTTTAAAATAGCCTCTTTCAATGATGTGCTGTACTTGATTAATGTAAACACAACTTACTTCTATAATTATCTAAATAAAATAAGTTTGAATAAAACAACAATGAATTTTACATATTTATTTAATAAAAAGGAAGTACTGCATCTATATGCTTTTATATATTGATTACATGGTCTTTGTATCTATTTTAACTAAAAAATTTCATCATAACTTTATACGTAAACTATTAACTTTATATATAAACGACTTGCAATGCAAGTAAGAATATTATACAATTGTCTCCAGAAACGTCAGCGCTGCATTTGTCTAATTTGTGCTTCTAATTAAAAATTTTTTGAATCTATTACAAAATTAAAAAACTTAATTCTGACTCTCCGATACCAATTCTAATTAGAATGCTGGAAAAGTAAATGTTTTTGTGTTTATTCATCTAAAGAAATTAATAAAAATTTTTAAAACTTGTACGCGTGAAGTTTAGGCAACCCAAATTAATGTTAAATATGAGACAATATAGAGCTAATTAAAATTAAAGAAAACGAATTAAAACCTCTTCTCATTTCTAGTGCAATTTTTCTATTAATTTATAGAGAAACAATCTCAGCTTGATATAGAAGTCACAAAATAAAGAGTTAACGTTTTTCAAATTACAAAAGAGATAGAATACCTAATCTAATATTTTTATCGATAATGGCAAGATCTTTTCTGCAATTTTTGTCTTGACAGTAGCAGGACATATTAGTCCTCGTCATGAATTATTAACTTTCTTATTTGCTTCATCCAAAAATGAGATAGGGGGTAATTTAGTTTTTTTCAAAGCTTATGGGATAACTGTGATCACGTGTAGATCTGTAATAAAATAATATATTCATTAGAAGGGCAAGAATAGCTAGCTGCTAATAGCAAACTTCCCTCTGATATTAATCTGCATACATAAATGTGTAGATCTAGGACCTTGATAATGTAGTTGAAGATCCTGTTGATATTTCAAGCGTAGTGAGAAATGTTAAGGCATGATTATTGTATTTCTTAGAGATTAACACCCTTTCATATAATCTAGGCGGTTACTCAGAAAATTTTTCATAAATCGAGTAACTGAAATTACTTTCACCGTTAACGGAATAAAATAACTGTGACACTAAAAGCCCTAGTTAAATTAAAATTTATATTTGAGGTCATAATCGCCTTTTTCTGCAAAATCAAAATTTAATTAAAATAGAATATCAGGAAGTACTTTCACTGTTAACTCTGAATACAATAACTATGAAACTAATTACCCTAAGTAAATAAAAATTTATATCTGGGGTCATAATTACCTTTTTGTGCAAAATCAAAAATTTGGTTAAAATCGAATAACCAGAAGTACCACTTTATTTCTGTCATTTCTATATATTTTCCGAATTACTTATTTTCATGGTTTTCTCAAAACCGGGTCTAACGATCTTTTTAAGCTTAATGAATTTCTTAGCTACTTAATTTAGTTTATATTAATCAAGAAGTTTCTCTAATAAATTTTTGAAAATCGAGTAACCGGAAGTACTTGGAGTATTAGTTGTGAACAACATATATCAAAAAGTATCATCATACGAAAATCATAGTTACATTTGTTTTCTATCTTCGGTACATGAGACGGCAAGAATTTAGTTCAAATAGAATGACCGAGAGTGCCACTTTATTATTGTGATCTTTAAGTATTTTGCGATTATCTGCTATAGCAATTATTTTGAAACTTGCTCTACGATGCTTATGTCGTTGAAATTCTCTTACGTGAATTTAGAGGTTTCCCTGAAAAAATTCATTGAAGCGGGTTATCAGAGAAAATCTCCGAAGTAAATATACCTAAATAATATTTCATCATTTGTGGATATTTGAGTATTTGAATATCTATGTACGTAAGAGAAAGTCATGCGTTGTATTACACCAGATTTTTTATATTGTATTTGCACGTAACTATTACAAAAAGTGTATCTTTAAATTAAAATTTACTGTTGTTCTCTGTCGTTTAATAATATAGTAAATATTGTTAGTCTCTTCCAATAAAAATAGCCCCACCCTACTATTCAAAAATTCACTGAAATTCTGTAAATTTAACATGAATAATTTTTACTGACCACAACTAGTACCCTCTAATGGCCAGAAGCGGGACCCTTATGGCTACAACTGGCAATTTGGGTAAAATTCTCTTAAAGTGGCTGTAAAAAAATAATGTACATCCTAGATGAATTATTAAAAAAATAGCGTGAGACAACACACGACCTTCTCTTGCGTACATAGATATACCAATATGCAAATGTTCACAAATAATTCAAATATTATTTACGTTTATTTTCGGAACGGCAATTGTAACGGTCACCCATCCAAGTTACTGGACACATAAAATCCTGCTTAACTCCACAGACTTCTTCTAATAACTCGGTCCATTGCATTTTTTCAGGAAAGTTCACGTAAAAGTATCTCAAGAACATACCGTAGTAAACTTCAAAAAAGTTGTTAAAATTTTTTTCGAAAAAATCGCAAAAAACTTAGAAATCGCAAGAATAAAGTGGCACTTCCGGTCATTCGATTTTAACTACATTCTTGCTGTCTCATGCACAAACATAGTTTTTGATTTTTATATAATGATTACTTTTTGAGATACATTGAGATACACAATTAATTCTCCAAGTACTTCCGGTTACTTGATTTTAAAAAATTTATTAGAGAATGTCCTTGCTTGAGATAAAATTAAATTAAGTAGCTAAGAAATATACTAAGTTTAAAAACAATTGTTACAGCCCATTTCAGGAAAACCGTGAAAATGAAGAATTCTGAAAATATCCAAAAATGACAGAAATGAAACGGTACTTCCGGTTATTCGATTTTAACCAAATTTTTCATTTAGCGCATTAAGTTGATTTTGACAATAAATGTAAATTTTCATTTAGCTACGGTTTTTAGTTTCATAGTTATTTTATTCAGACTTAACGGCGAAGGTACTTCCGCTTACTCGATTTACGGAAAATTTTATGAAAAACCGCCTAGGTTATATGAAAGGGCATTAAATGTCTAAAAAATATGGTAAATTTGAAAAATCGTTATGGCTGATTTCGAAAAAATCTTAAAAACCAAAAACATTGACAAGAGTAAGTGGCATTTCTGGTTTTCTGATTTTAGTGAAATTGAAATTGAAGCTCAAATATAAAATTTAGTTATCTTGTTCATACAAGCGCACATGCACATACATGCGCGCATGCATGCACGCTCACGCACATACACGCGCATACACGCACATTTGCGCACGCACGTTCCCGCGTACACGCCCATAGAAGCGCGCACGCACGCACGTACACAGGATAAACGCGCGCACACGCGCATACACGCATGCATGTGCGCACTCACACGCGCATACACGCGAGTAGTTATATTATATAAGTTATGGACCAAATCGCTACATAACCTCACTTTTGAAGTTTGGCGGCCATCTTGTGGGAGAAGTCGGTGGCGGCCATGTTACGGGAGGTGTCGGTCATTTTGTAGATCGGCCAATTTGTGGGTGGGGCATCTTTTGGGTGGAGTGGGGGCAGTCGCCCAATTTGTGGGTCCGCCATTTTTCGTGAGGGGTGGGAGGAGTCTGCCATTTTGGGAATAGGGGAGCCAGCCATTTTATGTGCGGCCATTTTGGGGCGAGGCGGCGTATGCGCAGGATTTAAAAAATTGGACTTAGTGTGAATATCATCATGATGTAAGGATACGTACCTCTTTTTGTAGTAAATGAGAGAGGAGGGGAGACGGAGAAAGACAATAAATTATTAGAGAGTTGGCCATTTTGAGGCGCGGCGACACATGCGCAGGATTGAAAAAACAGAGTTAGCGTGAGTAATATGTGCATATTTGTGTAGTGCAGGAGAAGCAATCAATTATTGATGTCCTCATTTCTTATCAGCGTAGCAGGGAAATGTAGTGCGATTAGCATGCGAAAGTATTTTCTTATTTATATATAATTGGCCTGCAAACACCGATTTCCTTATTTCTTATCCGAGTAGTAGGATAAGGTAGTGAGATAAGCATGCGAAAGCATTTTCTTATCAGACAGAAGATGAGACAGATTTATATATAATTGGCATGCAAAAGCTGATGTTTTCATATCTTATCAAGTTTACAACGTTCTGTTTGTGTAAGCATAGCATATTTATAGCATATTTTGAAATTAAATAACGTAGCAAAACAAACCAATAATTAAAATTGGTTGAGAGGATTATATAGAATCGCATACAAAGTTTTAATGTAGAGTCATTAGTGAACTTGAAGAAGAGGAGTTGTGTTCATCCCCAATAGAATTGTAGATAATATTACTGAGGAGAATATCAAACTATTCAATATTCTCGAATTTAAGAAGTTGCAATAATTTTAAGGTATTGTACAATAATTTAATTAAAAATATATATGTAAATACTTGTAGGCTTGTCTGCTTCTGCGTCTAATATATAAAACATTACTAGAATAGACAGTATTATAACGATGACTACCCGCATTGATTGTGATGCTATGAAAATTGCGAATTCTTTGCTAGATTTAAGTAAAACCTGCTTATGGCACCTTGCATAATCAATATGCAAAATATGGTACTATTACTTCGATAACAATGCTTACAAAATTTATAAAACTGGTAAGAAGGAATGTTTTGCTAGTTAAAGTGTTTATTCATAAGAACAGATCATTTAGTGTTGGTGAAAAACGACACTACGAATCACTATTGGGACAGTTGAAGGGATATAGGCAACTTCTAAGCCGGTTATCTAAACCGAAATCAAGGTGTAATAAACAAAATCGTTCTGATCGCGTGTGTTGGGAAGAAGTAAAATCTGCATTTAAAGCCCATTTAGGAACATAAACCTTACACATAAAAAACCCGAAGAATTCTTTAGGGATGCATTTTATTTATTTGCTTCGAGAATTCGCAATGCTTATAAAAAGTTAAATTGTGTCTTTAAAGTGAATACAGCGTTTTTAGCCGAATTCACTAAACAGTCTATAGATTGAGATAGTAGTAGTTTTAATCTTTCTACTACAAACTTTACTTTTATTATAGTCTAAATGAAAAGGATATATCCAATGAAGATTACGAACATGCAAAAAATATTTGGAATAGATTCGAAATTTCCAATTCAGGCGAATATCCAGCGCTTTATTTAAGAACGGACATATTAGTTTTGGCAGACGTGTTTCAGAAATTTCAAAATTAATATTATAGTATATACAGTTTAGATTGCACACATTATTGTACGATTCCGGGATTTTCATGGGATGCTGTGTTAAAATATACCAAAGTCAGATTAAAGTTGTTCTCCGACGTAGATATGTTACTATTCTTTGAATGAGGAATTCGAGGTGAAATTAGTCAATATTGTAAACGTTACAGTAAAGCTATTATGATGTGAATAATTTGTACGCTCTAGCGATGTGTAACCTATTATCTATAAGTGATTTTAAATGGCTTAGCGCTAATTAAATTAGAAATTTAGACGTTACAACTAACCCAATTACTCTCAAACGGGGTATCTTTTGGAAGTTGATTTAGATTATCCCAAGGAGCTGCACGATCTTCATAATGACTTATCCCTTCGTGCGGAGCATAGATATCCTCCGAAATATAAATTACCTAAGTTGATGGCTACGCTACACGATAAGAGGCTATATGTGATATATGATTCACTATTGCTATCTAAAATAATGTTTGGTCGCCGGACTTTAGCTGACGGCTATTCATAGAGTTATAAAATTCAAACAGTCCTGCTGGTTAAAACCATATATAGACCTTAATACAGCACTAACAACTGCATCTACAAATGACTTTCAAACGAATCTATAAATTTAGCAATAATTCCATCTTTGAAAAAACAATAGAGAACGTTCGAAAGTACAGAATTGTTAAATTAATCTCTAAGTGGATGGTGAGGTATGGGGCGTGTCATTATACAAGTTTGCCGAATTTTCAAAGTAGAACTATTCTAAGTAAATCTCGTGAGAATTGAACTTAGTAAAACTGAAATATACTTCAAAAAGCCAATTTATGTTGACATGTATTCCAAAGAATGCATGTATGATTTCCATTACAATTTTATGCTGAATAAGCATAAATCGAAAAATTTAAAGTTACTATATATGGATACAGATTCTTTTATTATGAAATAGAATGCGATGGTATTTATGATTTTATGGAGAAAAATCTGGATAAATTTGATACTTCAAACTATCTTTCAGATAATATATATCAAATTGAAGGAGTTAATAAGAAAGTTTTAGGGAAAATGAAAGATGAGAATAAACTAATGCTAGAATATGTGGGCTTAAAATCTAAGATGTACAGCGTACGAGTGGCTGGAGAAGATGAACTTAACAAAGCTAAAGGTGTTGTTAGTTCTGTAATTAAAACTACTATAACATGTGATGATTATTTAAAGTGTTTGCACGATGACATTAAAATATACCGTAATCAGAAATATATTAAATCAATTAATCAAAATTTATATACCGTTAGTCAAAGGAAAATGACCTTATTTTCATACCGTTCGCAACGGGTCCGTTCTTAACAGGCCGTTCACAACAAGCCCGTTCGCAACGGGTGTATTTGCAAAGGGTTCATTCATAACAGGCCGTTCACAACAGGTCTATTCACAATAGGCCGTTCACAACAGGTCGTTCATAACAGGCCGTTCATAACAGGTTCGTTCATGTGCCTTTATCTGGCATCCATTTTGGTTTGAAATAAATAATTAATTGAATAATTATAAAACACAAACTCGATGTTTAGTTCAGGTATAGACCCATTAATTGTATGTAATTTAAATTATTTTTACTAACTCACAATTAGAACATCCTGTATATATTCTATTTAAGCATTTCATATTTAATTACCGACATTTTACTGTTTGTTAATATTTAATAGTTTTGTAATTAATCCTGCATTCATTTTTATAGTAGATAAGGTACGTAAATAATCGAGGAGATCATGATCGTTGACCTACACTAGGGAAAACATATTTAAGCAGGTTAACGAACGTGCCCTTACAAATAAAACATAGGAGTGCGCCTTTGCAGATTAGATAATGCATGCGATATTAAACTTTTATGGAAAATTTCATACTTCTACTACTACAATTAGAATAATCACTTTAGCGTGATTAACTCACAATTGAATTATTTAATTTTAAGTACGTATTTATTATTACTGTATTGTGTAAAATTGTAAACGAATTAATCCGAATGGTTTAGCTGATAATGACATATTATTAATTAGTTTTGTACAGAAGCAATGCCATCAATATAAATTGTTACTGCTCCTAGGATATAAAAATAGCGTATCTAATAATGTAATCAGTATTAATCAGATGACCTCCGTAAGCCAGAAAGTTTGCTTCTAATTGCATTCATTGATAACGAGTTTACTATAAAAGCCGCTACGTTAGGCCAGAGTTGATTCTACTTTCAGAGAGTCAAGAATCGCTCCTTGAGATTAAGTCATTTCTGACTTCCTAGAGCACAGAAACGCCAAAACTGCGAAAGGGTACAATATTGTAAACCAGCCGCGATGTGTTTTATCTTTATTTTACCGGCTTAAAAATTAAATTCACGAACTTAAGTATCTTGGTTTACTTTTCGAAATTAAATATTATAAATAAACCGAACGAAGTGCCAACATAGGCCGCAATGTTCTAAATTGAATAGAAAATAGTGCTCTTTTGCAGAAAACGTAGTACGATGGAAATCACGAAGTTTGTTGCCGTGTATTTCACTTTGATTGCAAATTAAACAATTTTAAACCGTTTAACAAAAGGGTTAATAGTTATGAAACTTACTGTATTGTTGAAAAGCACTGCGGTTTTTTATTCCTTCCCTCTACGGTACAGAGATCCAGCCCTAGCTTGGGTCGTAAGTCATATGTTGACAACCCCCTTTGGCGGATGTCGCTTCTCCCTTTACCTAAATAACCCCCAAGTTAAGAACAAGTAAACCTTCACTAAGTTTCATTTTACCTAATGCACCAAAAACCGATGGAAACTGCATAATTAATTGCACCGCGAATACACAAACAAACTTCGCCATTTTGATATACTACCCATGAATTTTTTTCGATCGATTAACATTTCAACGAAAGCGCATTTAAGCGGTATCTCCGATACAAATAGAAGCAAGCGCTAGCTATTGTAAATAGGTTTCAAACTAGACTTAAATTTAAATTGTAAATAGCAACATTTATTAATTAAAAATTAATGATTTACTGTCTTAAGACTTTTTATTAAAAGGTATAAGAATACATTCAGGTATTAAAGCAGTGCACTGCAAGTGTGGTTCAAATATAACATAAAAAAAAGGTAAAATCTGAATAAAAATAAATTATTCAAAATATACAGTTCCAAGCATGATCAAATTTCAAAAACATGGTTTGCAAACAAGGTTAACTAAATAAAATACACAAAAATGAACGTACATAAAGTATAACAATACAAGTGTGTACCTCAAGCTCGATAAATAAATGATAAAGGAGGTAAAAAGCTTATAAATAATAACTAAATCAAATATCAGGTTTTAATTAAGCTAATTAGAACAATGTCATGACTAAAATGTACATATATAGACTGTAGCAAAACCGAAACTGTAAATAATATTAATATAGAACCTTTAATAAATCTCAGTTCATACTGGGAAGAAACCGTACAAATAATATTAACTTGTATATATTAAGATAAGTTTTTGAGGACTGCCGTTACATCCAAAAGACTGTCCTGGAGCTTTCTTCGACTAAAATAGAGCTATACCGCGGTATAAACGTTTCAGTGTTTGAACAAAGTCTCAACATCTATTACGATAAAGAACTAGCACAACTCGTTACCTATTTTGACGTCCACAAAACAGGGGTTCGAACACTCGTTACATGTTCACAACTGTATACCCCTGTTGATACTGTTGATACATATGTACTCATCAAAATTTTTTCTCTATCTCTCTTTGTTCA
>JAHWXV010014475.1:0-13804 GCA_024586415.1 Phrixothrix hirtus | reverse complement strand
TATATATATATATATATATATGTGTGTGTGTGTGTGTGTGTGTGTGTGTGTGTGTGTGTGTGTGTGTGTGTGTGTGTGTGTGTGTGTATGTGTGTGTGTACAGTAGAAGTCAAATGGACTACCTCTTACTTAGCAGTTTATCGAATTGGGCCAATTACATCGACACTTTTGACGTTAGCTTATTTATCATCAATAGCCGTCCAGATCCGTGAAGGATTTCGATTTTGCTTCAGGTAAGAGCAGTTATTGTATTTGAATTTACATACGGAGATATAGTATCGTAGAATATTATTGACGGCATGCGCGGTAAAATTCAAAATACGTTCAAAAGCTAAGTTTAACTGGTCAAGTTATAGTATCATGTATTAATATTGTGTTTGTATGCTTATATTGTGCTCGTACCCGTATATTTCCATAAGAATAGCTTATCTATGTTTTTTGTACGAGCTGCTACTCAGATGTTCCCGGAATTTTGTAATAAAAAATACTCATTTTAAAAATGAATCACTACCGTCCCGTCACAATAACTCCTTTCGATATGTATTCAACTTCTGGAATCTCTGCTGAAAATCGCTTTCAAAGAACGTATTTAGCCCTCTTAAGATCCTGTTTGTATCTCCTGTATAGTGTCAAATCTTCGTCCTTTAAGTTTTAATTTCATGTTCGGGAAGAGGAAGAAGTCTCAGAGGACTAAATCAAGTGAACATATATTAACGTGGTGCTGCTTTGGGTCTTTACTGAATAGCTTTAAATTCGTCTCATGATTAAATTATCAAATAAAATTCACTGTAACGACCCGTATCTCAGTCCTTCTGTCAAGTAAAATCGTAGATTATCTGTCTAAGGTCCTCTAGGATAATTTATCGCACTTTTGCACATTTTCAAGCGTTGTAATCAATTAAGGCTGCATTGAATGTTTGTCGTCACCCATTGACGCTCGTACATTTTCAAAACAGCTGTATGAGTCATAAGCATGTGATTCACCTAAAGCATTGTCACCAAAGACTTCTTTCAAAGTTCTAAGTTTCAACTGTACATTTTCGAAGTTTGTACCGAAGTTTAATGCATGTTTATTACGCTCTATCTTACAATAAAATTTGTAAAACCGGAATAGCATGCAGCACTCTGATTTACAATGGTTATGTAGGCAGTCACCTGACGCCTGAACTCAGTACCGCATCCAGTTTGTGCAGAACATTCAAATTCCGAAATCTTTATTGGAGTGGAATTGTTTCTTTTATTAAAATGAAATTAACTGCATAATTCAGAATAAAATTAAATTTCGAAGAAAACTTATTTACAGCAATTAAGGAAATAACAGATACGGATTAAACAAATAAATAAATTAGCTCGAACAATAAGAAATGTTATATTTGTATTAAGGGCGTTCTTCAAAAGTAAATAACTCATTGATTGTATGTACGCTACATCTTTACCTCAACTATTTATAAAATTTGTAAACTGCAAACTTTTCCTAGAAGTGCTTTTTCCAAAAATTCATTTTGAAGACTCCTAATTATTAGACAGGCATGTCTTAAAATCTTAAACACCATTTGTAATAGCTAAGCCATATATACAAATTAAATTCGTACAAAATGGCGATTTAACATAAAAAGTGTTAGCGGAAATCATATGTATCACACAACCATCCTTCTCTACAAACCTTCTAATGTGTTTATACGCATTTTTGCCCTTTTCATTTAGTAGCGTATGAGTATGCTTATATTATTTATTTCGGAAAACCTTCGCTCCTATATTGCACGCTATGTGTTTTCGTGCATGCATTTTATGTATGCCGCAACTGACGACTAAAGGATCGGTCATGGATTATTTTCATTACCTTTACTTTATTTGTTTATTTATTAATTAATAGTAAACGAATTGAATCTAAATTATTTATAGTTTATGCAGAGGTGTATGTTGGTTTGCCTACCTATAATTTCATTTCAAACATCAAATTTATATTTTTATTTAATGAAATTAACTAAGACAAATTCTTTCATATAATAGCTTAATATTATTGGAATCAACTAAAAGTAAAAATGGCGTTTGTTTATTGCGATCATCAATTGATGCATTTAATATATTTAATTGGTAGATTAAATATTAATATTACTGTAGTTATAATATCAGTATATGCACAATTAGTTTTATGTTGAAGCACTTTTAAAAGCACGTGTATCTTGTTTAACATTTGAACACGGAAATGATGTTTGAACTTCTACGTTGAAATGTGGGGTAAATATTTCAGTTACTACAAGCAAAAATGTCCCCAAGAGAACATAGGAATGTGAAGCTTTGTTACAGGCTCGGCATGAAAATGGAGTAGGGTTTTGGTCGGAACTACGCCTTCTAAAATGATGTTAGTTGTACTCATCTACGTTGAAGGTGGTAAGTTAGAGGACTCGGGCCCACGATGTAGCTTCTTGTCTGGTATACCCAAGAATGGCTGATTTGGGGTTAATTTATGTACTAATTCTGGTGCACAAAAATCGCATACGTTATTTACTTTTACTTTTATTTTGATTATTTTAATTTTGTTCAATTAAAGTTTACATGTTGTTTTACTTATTTAACTATCTTTATAACGTTTATCTAGTCGATGTTTCTAGATATTTATTAATTTAATTGAAGCGTTAACTTTTATTATTAATTATTCAAATTAAAGTATAGATTCGGTTTCTTTTTATATTTGAATTTTCTGTCCAAAGTTCTTGACAAATTTAAAGTAAAAAGACCTCATTTGCTAAGGAAACGCTACAATAGCAATATCCTCCGAAGCGAATTCTACTCTTGTAATAAATTTAAACGAGTTATTATATTTAAATGCAAACAATCTTTTTAATTCTTAAAGATACTAACAGTGCACTTAAGTAGTTAAGTGGAATTTTAATTAAACTAATAATTAAGATAAAATATAGAATCAATATAAACCCGAATGGAATTTGAAATTTTCAGCTTTATTTGGTTCAGAATTTTACTAATAATATAAGTAACTGAATATAAATATAAAATAAGGGCTTTACATATTATAATCCGACATTTTTCTAGAAAATGTCTGAAACCACTAGGTTACGCAAGCAATTCTCTGAGCGATGCTGAGAGAGATTAATAGCGGTAAAATCTTTAGCACCGTAAGTGCAAAAGGAGAAAAAGTGAAGCGAGTGAGATTGCCCACTTAAAACGAGGCAGTGTTATGTTTAATAATGTAGAATAGAATGAGAAAGGATATAATGTAATTGTGCGGTAGTGGTCGTTAAACATTGTAGGTGTAACATACAAACGAAGAAAAAGCAACTGTTTCCCCCTAGGGCAGATATCACTTTAGAAAGGATTTACATCGTAAAATTCTAGAAATATGTTTCTAAATCAAATAGAATTTGACCAAGTAAACGAAAAATGATAATAAAGCTACAAAATAAGTTTCTGTTGCATCTAGAAAGCTTTAAAAAGGAAACGATATAAAATATAGGAAATGTTATGAAGGCGAAGCTTTAGGATCAATTTATACAACCATGAGTTGTATACATTCTTTATAGAATTATGATGAAACCTAAATATTGTTGTTCTTAAATTGATTGGAAAACAGAAGCACAAGTTTATATTCCAGAATTTCTGATTGATAAATATAAACGATACAACAGAAATTATTGATTTTCCAATCAGTTAATGCTTCTTCCTAACAATCTCGTTAGAGAGAAAATTATAAGATTATAAGACTTTAATTGAAAGAAAGCTTTTAGATGTTTTGTAAGTTGTTTTAAATTTATATGTACGAGGGTTGTTCCAAAATTAAGTATTCCCTCCCAGAACCACAGAAATAAATAGCAAATGATTCTGCAAGTATTGTCGTAACATGACGCCAATATTTCCATCCCTATGTTGTAGAATTGGGGGTCCCGATAAATGCAATTCTCTTTTTATTTGGTAAGCGCCTAAATAGCTTTGCAGGGGTAAGTGGAAATCACTTGGTTCAAGGTCCATTGAATATGGCCCCAACATTCGTAATTGAATGTATGCTAAAGCTTGTGCGTTTATTGTGTCGCATGGACTAGGCGATGGCGTTCACAAAAAATCCTTTCATGAAAAGCAAACCTAGTTTCGTCTTCCTAATGGTACGTTTAAATTTTTATAGTGTTTAACAGTGTCTCTCAGCATTTATGGTTGTTCGGTGTGGAAGGTACTCAATATGCACAACACCAATGCAACTGCAAAACAAGGTCGCCATCATTTTTCGTGCCAAACGATCCGCCTTTCATTTTCTGAAAACATTTTCTGGTGTTTGCCTTCTTGAATGTGATAATATAATCAAGTTTCTCCGGTGACGATATTCGAAATGAAGTCGTTCCTTTGTTCTAATAGGAAACAGCAGCTGCCAAATGAGTTATTTTGAACACATCAGACTATGAGTTTAGCAACCAACTTGCAGAGACTTTTCGGAATCGCAGTTCATCTCGCAGAATTTTCCCAATAGGAGATCATCTAATATACTTGTTAAATTTTTCATCAATCTGTATTATAGTAAGAATCGCAATTTCTTCCAAGAGTGCTACGAATACAACCCGCAACATAATCATTACACCTTCGATGAACAATCTGGATGCAAAGAGCGTTTCCTCCATATACAGCAACTAGACAATAAGTAACTACAAATCATTCGCACATGGGCACCTCCTTAAGCGAGAGCTACACCGTGACATCTCACCGTCCGACGTGCGACCGACACGATTTTGATAACAAAGTGTCGCTGTCTTAAACTTATGCAAGCAATATACCATGGGTGTTATAAACAAATAGTGCATCGAGTTGTGGAGTAATTCTTAATGGAAGCTTAGTTTTGGGATGACGCTCGTATTAAAAATGTACCTCAAAAGTTACTTAAACAATTTATATTCTAATGGAATTTACATTTTTCCAGTTTTGCATAAATTCATAATTTGTTATACAATGTTTTGTTGAAAAATCTGCGAACCCGTCAATTTTATCTTTCAAAAACACACTTTTGAACGTTTCTTCAAATGGAAATATCAATCTCTTTATTGATTTTAATATACTCTTTCATTGACTACGTAAGTAGTGGTGTAAAATTTTGAAATCAAAGCAATATCAACATTTATTTTCTAACTAAACCACTTTTGGCATTAATTGTGTCACGATCCATTTATAGACTCGTGCTAATTTTTAGCCATCGTTTAAGTTATTTTGGCCTTTCGTATGTTACGCTTCTGACTGAACTTCGTTGTAAATTTTTGGATAGGGAATTATCCCTCGTACTTAAGTTTCCTTTTTGTTCTTTTATATTTAGTTTGAAATGGGGAAAAATTTTGTTACGTCCGTTTTTAAATTGTTTCTAAATATTTAACAATTGAGTAATTGTTTTGGTTCACCCTTCTCCTCTCTGTTATCAAATTCTGATATGGTACGCGCTTTAAGAAAATGTTCAAGGTTTCGAAATTCATCTTGCACTTTATCAATTTAATTCTAAGGTCGAACAATACTTTTGTTTAAATATTAGTTTTTAGTGGATGAACAACTGCGAATTTCTGATCGTCCCGTTATTCCTGTTGTGTATATTATAAAGGAACCTGTTATATAAAATATGGGGTGTCTATCGCTTCGTTTTCTTCGTATCTGCATTAATCTTTGTCCTTCTGAATTGGGAATTTTTTCTTGGCTTCCGTTCATACTTTCGGTTTCTACGGTAACAGATAAACGCATATTTCAGATGCCTGGAGGAATACAGTGGAGCACAATCTGATGACACTCCAAGTATCCAGGTGCAATCTTCGCTAATAGCAACAAATGTGAACTCCTATTTGTTTTTTGCTTAGCTCAAACTTTTGGTACATCGTATTGCTTCCCGTACGCTGGTCCCTTTAGTTACTTCTGTTCTGCCCCTAAGGATACAACATGCCAATCACGATTTGAGGAATACAGAAGTTTGTTCTATGTGCCAGAGGAGTACCCCCTAGGTCATTGTGCCGCTAAAGCCGTCAAAATATCCCGTGGTATCGCAGTTGAGTTTAAAAAGAGGTATGGTGGCGTAAAATAAATACAACAGCAAGAGCCTGAAATTGAAAAGGCATCTCACCTACTACACCGTCACCGCCAAATTATGCGTAGTGTTTACTACCTTGTGACGAAAGCATTATTCCATCAAAATCCATGTTATGGAAACTTGTAGAAGGCATTATGAGACCTAAGGAAACCAATTTGCGCCGAGGATGGTAGAAAATTGGCCGCAGCGAAGCTCGGCTGCGGTCGTTACCAGCTTAGCTGGAGGGTTGTACATAACATGTTGGAAGTAGTGTTAGAAGACACTGGTATCAAGATCCTGGTATGTAGTTAGAATCCAAGAGGAACACTACCACCGACGAAATCTGTGGACTACCACAAGAAATGGGATTGCAAGTAAGGATCGAAGTGCAGATTCCGAATTTCTCAAACAATGATACAACCATCGCATAAGCAAATTTCAAGATTACTGTTACGGAACTTAACAGTCTTAAGGATAGGGCAGTGTAAAAAATTAGAAATAACAATAATTTTATAGAACATTCTAGAACATTCGTGGAACACTGTAAAAGGTATCTTAGAACTAAAATAAATGATGTAATCACGGATGACTCGTTACTGTAACCAATATCTATCTAAAAAAATACAAGGTGAGCAGTAAATCATGGCGTTTAAATTTATTAAATCAATATTATGACTAATTCTTAATGTTCTGGAACTTCTCCCTTCCATATAAATAGCAGATCAAATCCCCTTAGCTTTAGTTTTGTTTAAGAATCATGTCTTATTAGGTAGCTATTATACATAAATAGAAATATAAACATTTATTGTTAGTGTACTGTGATATAAATATCTAAGTAAATAAGTTAAAATAAATAATCCTAATATCAGTGAATATAAATAAAGATTTTTAAACATGTAACTAGGTTCATTACAATGTGTTTTTCATAATAATCATTATGAAGATCCCAAATTTTTACACCATCTAGTAAAAAGTCTATCAAAATCCATAAAAAATTGGAATTGTTATTTGACGAAATTGATGATGAAGTCGTGCTTCCAGACGTGTATGGTCTAAAACATGTTTTAACTTCAAAAGTCCCTTTTCTAAAAATAAAGTTAACTTGTTCAGGGATTTTTCAAAAAAGCATTTTTCCTGTTTTAATATTCTTCTAAGATATTGTCCTGTTGATACTGTTTCTAGATTTCTTGCGACACCTAAGTTCATCTGCAATTTTGGAAGACGATTTTTAGAATTTTGCAATTATGTTTGACTCCATCCTAATTACATGTTCCTTGCAGTATCATCTTCATCATAACCATCTGATTGCATCTTCTATTTCTTTCAATTTAATCTCGTATTGTATCTCGTTGGTGGTTTGCTTTTGGTCGTTTCTATCCCGGTTTCAGCCGGGTACATTAGAATCGGTATAATATAAAATTTGTAAATCATGCCTATTCCTCCTCTATTAAATTTTTGCTTCCCAGTACGTGCAATCCAAGGTAATTATGCTTCATTATTTATTTTTAGTTCCCCATCAATCATCAAATTACTTTAAGATAATAAGTTTTCTTTGTGAATGTGGACATATTGAACTTTTCTGTGATTTTTTTAACCTTGCACATTTACCTTGTAGTCAAAGATTAGTGTACTATCCTTAGCGTAACATGGGATTTCAAATATTTTATTAACAATTCTGATATCTGTGATTATTTTTGTAACTTCTTTAATTATTTCATTCATGATAACATAAGTTGTGTTTAATGTTTATTGATGCAATGGTATTTCGTGCCAAAAGCAAACTTGATATCTGTCACCAATTCCATATACCATACAGGTTACAACAAGCTCCAAAATTATATGACATGTAAATATATAATGACTTCCATAAAAATCGCAACATCTGGAAGTTGTTGATCAATTTTAATGAAAGTTTCGGAAAATTCCTGTTTTGATGAAACAAAGCAATGATTATAATTTGAATAAAATCTATCTATTGGTTGTTCAAGCTGCGCAAGAACCGCTCGCTAACAACGTTCGTCCCTATTTAGAAAAAAATTGCATTTCTCTCGTTCTATGGGGCGACAATGCGAGGGCGCAATCTCGGCGCTCCTTTCGCTCGACGTTGTACGCTTCGCGGTGTCATTGAAAGGGACGCGAGACCGGACTATTGCGGTCACGAACCCTCAAACTTCGCTCGGTACGATCAGCACAAGTGGCGGCGCTCTCTGTAGAGAAGGGTCGCTCTCGATCCCTGCCGTAATGGAAGGAGAGCAAGAGGGTACCAGACTTCGAAGCGCCTGTCCAGAATGGACAATGACCGGCCAGTCGTTTAAAATGAAAACGACCCTGAGCCAAAGGTGGTCCAGGAACAGTATTCTAGGACCGCAATGTGCGTTCTAAATGTTGATGTTCATGTGTCCTGCAGTTCACACTTTAACGCGCAATCAGCTGCGTTCTTCATCGACCCACGAACCAAGTGATTCACCGTTCAGGGTAATCTTTGATTTTTTCGTGCAGCTTCAGGCATGAGAGTTTTCTTACGAAGCGTTCCGGCCGGCCGACCGCGCATGAAGAAGCCCGAGGAACGTGAAACTAAAACAACTTCGCGAAAAAGCTGCTCGTCGTCTCTTCTGATCGGTCTCTCGTTCGACTTGATGACATGCGGACCGGAGTACGGCAATTTGCATCGGCGGACATCTAACGTTAGAAGAGTTGCATTTTATAGCAAAAGTTCGCCAGTGTTCATACAAAAAAAGTGGTTTAACAGAGTCCGAATGCGGTAGGTGCTTGAGCGAACGCTGACACTATGCGTTTATAGTATTGGAGGCTAAATTCGCGCGCCGACCGGGCGGTTTGCGCGCCTGACGAGTGTAAAACTTTACAACCTAGCGAGGGCGGCGAGCGAGTGGCCCCGCGCGCCAATGCCTGCCGGAGCCTACGAAATAAACAGCAAACACTTCCGCCGGACCGTGCGCGTGCGCACATGTGTCCACCTTCCGCGTAAGCGCCTCTTGCGATCGGCAGAGAAGAGCAGGTAGAGGCCGAACCCCAGTAGAACAACATCGTATCGCCCACAAGCTCTCGCTTAGGTGCCCGCAAACAGGCGCAGAAAAGACGCTCTTCCGTTCACGTTGTCCACCAATAATAAATATTATGTATGTAAAATTGATGGAACAACATCATCAGCTTAATTAAGCACGCGCCTATTCGTTCGTAGTCGAGACGGCATCGTAGTAGCGCGCCGGTGTCTCTTTGCGTGCTATTTTGCACAGATAGCACGCGGCCTGCGACCAACTCTCCAGACCATTGCGAACGCCAAAGTTGGGTGGCGTCGCTTTTGGCGGTCCTTCTCATTAGACGCGTCGCTCGGCACTCTACGCATTCACATACTTACGGACTTTTCCGTTCCTTGCTTCGCAAACCATAAGACCGTTTCTGCTCGGCTCGGATATCGTTAATGATCCTTCCGCAGGTTCACCTACAGAAACCTTGTTACGACTTTTACTTCCTCTAAATGATCATATTTGGTCATCTTCCCACCAGCAGCGGCGACGTCGAAACGCCACCGCGTACCGGTCCGAAGACCTCACTAAATCATTCAATCAGTAGTAGCGACGTGCGGTGTGTACAAAGGGCAGGGACGTAATCAAAGCGAGCTTATGACTTGCGCTTACTGGGAATTCCTCGTTCATGGGGAACAATTGCAAGCTCCAATCCCTAGCACGAAGGAGGTTCAGCGAGTTACCCGGACCGCTCGGTCAGGGAGGACACACTGATTCCTTCAGTGTAGCGCGCGTACGGCCCAAAACATCTAAGGGCATCACAGGCTAGAAGCCGCCTGTCCCTCTAAGAAGAATTGTTTGTACGCCGACAGTAAAACCCGCACGCGACGACGACGCATGAACGCATCGAGCCGGCGGACCTTCGAGATGTCGGAAATATGCCTAGTTAGCAGGCTAGAGTCTCGTGTGTTACCGAAATTAACCAGACAAATCGCTCCACCAACTAAAAACGGCCATGCACCAACACCCACCGAATCAATTTTAATTTGTTTGTTTGCACGTAGTAACAATAAATTTTATGAAATAAAACAATCGGTGTGTAATAACAGTCAATCTTATGAATTGTTTGTCCACTATTGCCCTCACAACATTTAAGAATGCCAAGAGTACCTCAACGTGAAAATTATCAGCAAATAAATGATTTTGAACATGACTGTATTATTGGCATGAGAGAGGCTAGTCTTTTGCTTAGAGATATTGCTTGCCGTGTAAATCGCGATATTGCACTGTGGTGAGGTGTTGGTCCAGATGTTCCGAAAAAGGAATTCAACAACTTCGTCCTGTATCTGAATGTCTCCGTTATCTACAGATCATGAAAAACGTCGATTAAGACTTTTGGTGACAAGAGACAGATTTTCCATAACTCGGTCAATTGCAATAGACTGGTTGAGAGGTGTAAGATACAGAATATCAACGTTATCTGTTTATCGTCAGATAAAATCTTATACACTTTTATGTCTTCCTCTGACCTTACTTCACAGTACTCGCAGTCTAGAATGGAGCAACGAAGGAGCAAATTGGGCACAAAAATTGCATCAGATTGCGTTCGGTGACGAGTCTCGATTTTGTTTGTGGGCTTATGACTGTCGTAGAAGGGCCAGGCGAATGCATGGAGAACATAAAAGTTCAAAATTGTTTGTGGAACGCACCACGGCCCTCACACTAGGAGTAGTGTGATATGGGATCTAATACGTTATGATAGCAGATCATCTTTGGTCTTCATTGAAAGCAATTTGAACGCAGCCGGTTACATTGCCAATGTGCTGGAGCATGTTGCACTTCCATATCTTCGGCGGTTGGAAAATCCCATTTTCCAACAAGACAATGCGAGCCCACATACGGCACGGAGTATAAAATGCTTTTTGGAAGAAGCTAATATTGTCGTCTTCCCATGGCCGGATCGGTTGCTTGTTTTGTCATCCATTGGGCATGTATGGGATGTGATCGGTAGGCGGTTGAATGATTTAGCACATCCTCCAAACGACTTGAACTATATTCGGGTGCGGATTCAAGAAGCCTGAAATGATATACCATAGGCCGATATTAATCACTCGATTCACAGCATGCACGCCGTTTAAATGAGTGCATAGCAAATCGTAGCGGAGCAACTGATCATTGAAAAAACATTTTTTTTCTGTTTTTTGTTTTCAAATTTTAATCGTTTGTTTGTAAAAAAAAATCAATAAAATCTCTCAACTTATTCTAGGTGTTGGGTTTTTTATGGAAGTCAGTATACATTATATATTTTTGTAACTTTTAGAAATAAAACATTAATAAAACAACTTGCATCGTTAATTTTTATGCAATTTTGCTTAATTTGTTCATTTCTTTTTCAGAGATATTTTACATTTTAATTGATTTTCGGTCAATTAGTATTTTACTTTTGTCATAATTGTTATGCCCGGGATTATATTAAAGACATATTAAGGGATCTAAATAATATAATTTGAAGAAATGGGCATCGATATGGCTGTACCATAGCAGTCATGTAAAAATTTATTTTTATGAGGCGATTTTTTGTTTTATACCTGACAATCGAAGACATTGAAACTTCATTCAAAGATGATATTTTTTGAAGTCTCTAAAATGATACTGTTGCAGCAACTTCGTAACAACGTTGTTTTTGCTTATGATCTGATATTTTCATCAATTAATAAATTCACTTAAATAGTTTAAGTGAATTATAACTCAAATCGTCATCAATATAAGGTCAAGAATACAAATGCGCGACTGATTCAACGAATATGGGCTAGTTCAACGTATCTATTACAGCTTTTATAATCGGTATTCTGTAACCTAGAGTCTTCTTAATTGGTATGTGAAATTAATAGGGCGCCACCTGTTTGAAGTTGCCGTTCTTGATACTTTAAACCAGAACGGAAGAATTAAGCGCAATCTATAATAAAGGCAAATATTAGCGAAATTTTATAAAATTCTATTATCAAACTTTATCACAGCTAAAGGTACTTATGACTATACAAAATACATATATCGTTATGTAAATGAAGTCGCAATCTTCATGTGTTCAATTGAGCGTCACGCAACTCGGATACCTTACCTGAAACTCGTAAAATAATACACTTTAAATAACTAAAAGCAAAATAAAATGCTAAAAAAAAAAACACAATATATTAACTTAAAATCGAAATATTTTAACAAATACCGTAGGTTTATCTGAAATATAAATTTATTTGTATAATTAAAAATAAAATAATTTAACATGATTTTTTATATCAAAATAACATCACGGCAACTTACAGAAATGCTTTCATAAACCATAAAATTCAATTGTGCAAAGGAAAGAAATGTTACATCAATTCTAAAGAATTACTTTAGTCATTTTTATTTCAAGCTAAATTAAATAAATTACAGGGTCTCGATAAAATAATTTCTCCAAAATCGAACGTTAAACTGACGGAATTAAAAATATTAAAACATATCGGCCGGATTAAAATATTTGCTAATTCTTGATAAAATTCCATAAATTAGTCATATATAATCTTTCCTCTGTCAAATGTGAAAACTATAAGAACATTTTTTAACTAAAATGTAATTTGCCAAAACTCGCTTCGATTTCTTTTATCGAAGTATTTCAAAATCCCTGAACTACAACTCGGATCTTTATATGATTTCTTCAACAGGGAATAACTAAAGATGCTCTGAAAAACTGAAAACGATCTTATAAATATATGTTGTGAATATTTGACACAAATTATTTGCTTATATCTTTTAATATTTCTCTTGAAGGATCAAGTTGTTCCTATTCCATAGAAATAGTAATTAATTGTTTTTAGCCAGGAATAAACCGACTAAAGAATTTTTGTAACACACCGCCATTTAAACTTCAATAAGTTGCATTTTGTCGTAGATATATGCATTAGATATACATTAAAATATATTCGTATGTTTTCCTGCGGTTGATTGTCAACGAATTAGAATTTCACCTATACCATGGCTTACTCTAAATTTATGCATAGGATGGTTTTCCTTTTGCTTTTAGATCGAGAATAAGTTTAATTAAAATTTTAAATTATGCATAAGACTCTCCGCCGTTAACACGTGACTAATATTGTAGATTATCTTTGAATTGGAGCATATTTAAAATCGCATCTAAAATGTGTAACCCTTGAAGAAACAAGATGTATTTTTATATCAAGTATAAAATAAATGATCTAAATCCACCGGTGTAGAATATAAAACGAAACACTAACAAAATTTTTTACAGTTTATACTTTCGAAAAATAGTTCATGACTTACCCCGATTTAAAATAATTCCCGTGCAATTTGCCTGCGGCTACGTTTATAAATGAGATACAGTCACTGTAATTTTTAGTTTACTATAACACTGGCCAACAAATCAAAATTTTTTTTCTGCTACCTGTAATCTGACACCTGTTTTCAACTAATTTTGGCACGCTGATTTCAAATATCAAAACCATTTTGCTCTGTCGCGTCAAGTTTTTCCGCTATAGCATTTTCATTTTTTTCCATTTACAAATTCTTGAGTATCTTTAATAAATTTAAATGCTTACATTGTTAGTACTTAAATGCATTCCAAATACATTTAAGTCATTAGTATAATGTGCATTAAATAACAAAATCATAATAATTAAATTGTTGTTATTAAAAGACATTAAAATACCTTTCAGTTATTGTCATAATGTGCATAAATATAATGCACCAATAGCAGCTATTTAAGTGCTCTCTTAAATACAAATGAAGA
>JAHWXV010014447.1:0-14513 GCA_024586415.1 Phrixothrix hirtus | reverse complement strand
GTATGTATGTATGTATGTATGTATGTATGTATGTATGTATGTATGTATGTATGTATGTATGTATGTATGTATGTATGTATGTATGTATGTATGTATGTAGCTACTGTGCACTTAAAATCACATATTCCACCCATATTATAAGATAGAAATTCCTTTTTCAAAAAACTCGAGTTTGATTGCAAGAGTATTCTTAAACTGCTATGATTTTACGCCATCGTTCCTGTGAAATTTGGTTCCCAGAATACCTTCTGTTAGCTTTGGAAGTAAATAAATATCTCTAGGCGCTAGATCAGATGAAATGATGAGTTCAAAATTAGCATAGTGAATTGCGTTCAAAGAAAGTAGAGTTCTATGCGCTTGAGCATTGTCCTAATGGAACCGAACTCAACGCGACAATTTTCCTCTTCTCTTTCCTTTAATGGAATCACGAAGTTTATTGGTTGATGTAGCATGATACCGGCCTGTAATTGTGTGGCCATATTCCACGAAATCAATTAATAGAGTTCCTTCAGAATCCCAAAAAATTGTAACCATAGTCTCACCCGCGGATGGTTGCATCCTAAATTTGCGAAGTAGTGGAGACCCTTGGTGTCGCGATTCCTTACTCTGCAGTTTAGATTCGGGATCGAAGTGATGAAATCATGTTGCTTCAGCTGTCATAAAGCGAGCTAGCTAGTTAGTTAACGAGACAGTGTAGCGCTTAATTACCTAAATAATAAACCCAATATACACCCCCTTCGGTCTCATAATATTTTTCATAAAACGGTGGTACAATCTATTTAACCAAGTTGCTTGTCAAATACCCACCTGACTTAACTTCGATTAATTAACACTGGCGGCATTAAAATCTGTACATTCCAATATTAACATTCAAGTTTACTAACGAAAAATTTAATCAATCGAACAAGTATACGGATTCTAGCTAGGGTTCAAGCACGCGCCAAATATTAGAATCGAATACGTTGCTTCAACATTTGGATACATCGTATCCGCTCCTGAGTTATTTTAAGTAAACCATGACGCAATAACAATTAAAACCTTTGATCTACTGGAAATGTTTATTTCAAGATACTGCCGCACAGTGGCGTGAATTGGCTAAAAGCCGGACATTTGAAATAAAAATAAAATTTAGCAAATAATCAATTCCAATAATACCTTTTTTTTAAATCCTATTGTATATGAAAATATATATTTAACAAATATTCTTATCATGCTTATTTAATTTGCAAATGTTTGAAATTGCCTTAAAACGGTGCCAGGAATCCAGTGATTCTATACACTGCTGTGAAAACAATCACAGTTAAAAAAAATACATACTAATTTACTATCTCTTTTATTTCTTACTGAAGTGAATTCTAGGGAACGATTATGTATTAATGTAATTACTTGGATTGTTTTCATTTAATTCAATAGGTCATCGGATTTCTAAATTCAATGTTTAAGAAAACAAACATTTTATGGACCATAAAAGCTCAGTTTCCTTATGTTGTAAATTAAATAAAGTATCTAGTTTTTGGTGACCCCATATGCTATGCCATGCGTATCCCTAAAGCAAGATATTGACATTATACATAAATGAATAGAAAAAGCTAAGGTAATATCATACTAATGGAAACATGCATTATAAAATTTTTGAATAAAACAGATAACATATAGTATAAAAACAATTATAAAAATAAATAAGGATATTTCTAGAGAGCTTGTTAGACGTTCCTATTTCAGCATTAACTTAATCTACAAGATTCCCTCACCTATGTGATAACTCCAGGTAAAATCAGTATTCTATAATACCAATACAACTAAACAATTGTACAATAAAATGAAGATTAATCGCGCAGGTAATGTTCATATAAAAGACGACATCAGTTAATTGAACCTTATTTATTTACTAATATCTTCTTTAGGGGTAAATGATAAAATTAGAGGAACTTGTGTAGCAATTATTATACCATTATTGGCCACCTTTTTGGCAGTTTTGAGCAATTTGCACTAATTATATTTATTTCGTTCTTGATTTTGTGAGTGACCTAGTTTTTAGTTAGGTAACCAACGTATTTTTAGGCCTTTACTATGAATTATACCTAAGCGTCAAGTCCCTTCTTTTGTTATACTATATTTACTGTACTGTTATAATCTTTATCTGGGGGTAAATTAAACATTTTATATAAGTATTTATTTAAAATTTATAGGTATCTACCAACGAAATTCACATTCCAATAATTAACAATGGTCCAAAGTCTATGTAAATTTATTTATAAAAACACCGAAATCAAGTTATATTACACTACAGATTATATAGATATACATACGAAGTAAACACTACAAAAATGTTTCCTCAAAATAACGACCTGTGTAAAATTGCTCGCTTAGATTTTTTTCTGCAAAATTGAAAACACAAAGTTGAGTGACTTTCACTTCCTAATGTAGGTAAGGTCGTAAATATTAGCATTACCTTAAAATAAAAAATTTTACATTAAATGTTTCAAAAATCGTACTTTACTAAGATATAAATTTAAAACTTCGCTTATTTTAAAGGTTTTAATAATTTCTCTGCTTTTGATAATAAGTTCTGTGCGGTTGTGTTGCCGTTTCAGTTTAGGATTTTTATCACAGTTCCATGCCTTCCTTGAAGGTTTCAAGTCAACCTGGGTGTCTTGTATAAAGGACCACTTGAATCATAAACTTGTAGGTAAAGTGTTATTGTTTCCCTGTCTTAGAATCTATTAAGTTCTGAGTTCTATAATTCGATAGAAACTCCCGGATTTTTAGTTAATCTTTAAGTTTGTGATGTATACTATAGCACTTTAGATCCCTTATGTTTATATTCCGAGCGTGCATTTAACCTTTCCACTTTATGTCTGAACTATAAGCTTCAGTAGAGCTTTGATCTTTTCTCTGATTGTAACGGCGTATATACCACCACAACGTTTCACGTATAAAGCTAAAGATTTCCGTGTTGGGATATTTATTAATTATCTAGCGTTAGTAGTTATGCTATGCCGGTTTTGGCGCAAACCGCTACATAACCTCACTTTAGAAGTTTGGCGGTCACCTTGTGGGAAGAGTCAGCGGCCGCCATCTTGTGGGAGGTGTCGACCACGGCCAGTTTGTAGGAGGAATCAACCATTTTGTGGAGGGCCTATTTTTTGGTGGAGTGGGGACAGTCGACCATGTTGTGTGTGGACGGCGGCGATTTTGTGGCTGGAATCGGCCATTTTGTGCATCCGCCATATTGCGATCGACCATTTTGTGGGTGGTCCATTTTGGGAGTGAGGGTGTTGACCGTTTTGGGGCGCGGCGGCGCATGCGCAGCATTGAAAAAATTGGACTTGGCGCAAATAATATGTGCAGATTTTTGTAATAAATATGTGCTCATTTCTTATCAATTATAATTAGCATGCGAAAGCATATTTTTATCAGACAGGAAGTGGGTTAGAGTTACTATTAGTAGAGTGTATATCTGTAAAAATAATTTATATGACATGAATGTTCAAGAAGAAGACAGTCAAGTACATAGCACATTGAACCCACTACAGCTTATCGAAAATTACTTGGGGTACCGATATCAATTGGCTATAGAGGTGGAAGAGGGGAAGAAGGCGGACAACTTGACATAAAAAGTCTAATTATTAGGTATTACAATTATATCAATAATAGTATTATTAGTAATTTTGTTAATACCAACTGGGATTTAGCTACATTAAAAAAGAACGTGAACAGTTTGGTTTGTTCGAAACAATTACCTCATTTCCTGTTGTCAACAATGATGTCATCTGATAGATATAACAATGTACAATTAACTAGACGTAAGAATGCAGCGGGAGCTACGACTAAATATATTTTGAGGGAAAATAAAATGCGTTAAGCATATGATAATAATGTATGATTTGTGTAAAAGTATTGAGTAATAAAAAAATATGATTTGTGGAAGGTATTTTAATTTTGTTGATCCGTGTAAGTTGATGATATCTATAAATAGTGATCCGTAATGCGGCAAAATTGTAAATGCTATAAGTGCATTTATGTGCAAGATAACATTTGCACTAAGTTGACATTTTGTTATCTAAAATAGACATGTTCACGTCACACCATAGATATATATTATACATCTTGGCTATTGTCATATGAAAATAGGACATGTATTTTTAATAAAAAAATCTGGTGTGAAACAGCACACGACCTTCTCTTACGTATATAGATATATAAATATGGAAATGTTAACATATATTTAAAATATTATTTACGCCTATTTTGGGAGCCATAATTGTAACGGTCATCCATCCAGGTTACTGGACACGCAAAAGCCTGCTTAACTCCATAGATTTTCTCTGATAACTCGCTTCAACGCATTTTTTAGGATATGAAAGGATAGCAAGAACATAAGAGCCGCAGCAAGTTTCAAAAACATTGTTAAAAACGTTTTCGAGAAAATCGCAAAAAACTTCAAAATCGCAAGAATAAAATGGCACTTCCCGGCATTCAGTTCTAACTAAATTCTTTCGGTCTCATATACAGAGGATATAAAACATAAATATAGTTTTTGATTTGCATATAATCATTACCTTTCGAGATACGTTATTCACAACTAATACTCCAAGTACTTCCGGTTTCACGATTTTCAAAAATTTATTAGAGAAACTCCTTGCTTAATATATAACTAAAAATTATTATAGTAGATTTCAAGAAAAACGTGAAAATGAAGAATTTGGAAAATTTTTGATTTTGCATACAAAGGCGATTTTTTTAAGCTGATTAACCTGTACTGAGGCAGTTGAAGAACTCCTGAGCGTTAATACCAGTATTAGCAACAGACACTTACTATGTTTCTCAACAGAGCTAAAAACCGTCAACAGTCAGGTAGTTACTCCTAAACTCTATAATAAACTATGCAAATAAAAGAACAATAATGAATGAGTGGGATGTAGGTAAGATTTTCAGTTACCTGTTCATGTTGTGACAGCACTGTTACCAGGCAAGCTTCCATTGCATCTTTTGGTAGCGCGATGCATCCGTTCATAAGAGCTCCAATTGATTGGCATTTATTGTGCAGATATGCATACCCCCACTTCGATAGCTTATACCGGAGTATATCAGTCGTGTACGGACTTCAAAGGAACTTTTGTTGTCTTCAAAGTCTAAGAGTAGGATAAAAATCTGCCTGAAAGAAATACGACGAATGTTTTGTTACTTCTAACAGCACACTTGAATTCTTGTAGTTACAAATCCCACTGTGGTGGCACAGTGCTGCTGTATGGCCAAGGATCTCGTTGCTCGATGATGTGGGTCAACTACATAGCATTCAGCATTAGAAATTAGTCATTTCTATTTAATTTAGCATATCTTTTATAACGTTAGTAATTTCATTTATTGATTTGTTATAAATTTTATTTATTAAAGAACTTTGCTACTGCTAATTGTTGTCGACAATTATATTTACTATTGAAAATTGACTTATCTCAATTGAGAAATTTTGCTGAAATGCTCAATTAGATGGAAACTGCTTTTGCATTGAAATTTGGAATATGGTGTTGTTATTTAAGATTTTGCTTTATTTATTGACCGTGTACGAGATATGAACTATCCCTTCTTCATCTTCTATTAATAATCACCTTGGCGGTCGCCAGGCGCCATACAGTTGCTACTTGTTAGAATAGTCAAACACGCCTAAGCACTTTGCTTTCTTTTCAAAGAATAGAAGGTAGTGCAATTTATATTAAAGCTTTTCTAAATCTAAATCCAAACACATTTACATATTATTGTCTTTTATTTAAGATATTACAACTGTAAGGTACAAAGCTACTCTAATGGGCGTAAAGAAAATGAAGAAATCTATCTAGGCTGTCTAAATCGGCTGCCGTGTATGAAAAGAAATATTTACTTACATTAGAAGAGTGCTTACAATTTCTTCACCTATTTGAGGTATACAACTAGTTATTATGTACTTGACTGATGCTTTTTTGCGTTACTTCAAGAAACCTATTTTTAAAGTTACCTGAAGTATACTTTACTACCTGTAGTTCTCAGCGCAGAGATAAATTATTCTTCCAGTAAACTGGTATGTATTTGCACTTGTTATTCGGAAAACATACCAAAGACATTACAAAAAATGTAGAATACGTAAGAATACATTGCTACATGCACTACGACATTTTTATAAATAATAAAATATTAAAATTAAGAATTTTCATAAAATATTCTGAGAACATAAAGTTGATAACTATGATTTTTATAACATGGTGATTCAAATTTGTTCGGAGGAATTGAAGTTAAACATAAATTGATCAACAAACGTATCATAAAACACTGTCAAAACTATAAAATGAGACAGGATCGTAAAACTAAAACAAGGATGAAAAGATATAAACATTTGTTTTGTAGAACTGTACAAGTTCGAAGCTAAGAAACAAACTCGAAGAAGTCAGAAATACTTACCCATTTTGTATATGGCGATGCAGTTTTCAAAGTACAAATACAGATTCAAAATATATTTCTCAGTATTACACATAGTCAACTAACATTCTATATGACAAAATTAAAATGAGCACCAGATTCTACACTAATAGTCCGTGAAAGGGTTCATCCCATTTTTTGTTAAAAGGTTTCCGTTAATTTTTATGTAAGATTACCAACTACTGAACTCTATTCGCCCTAGGGGGGTAGATCGTTACTTTCTAAAAACTGTCCTTATATTGACAGCTCACTCCCACTTTTTTCATTATGGGATGTCTATTGATTTTCATGCGAGATTGTTAATTACTTAAATGAATTCACGATATAGGCGTATATCATTGCATTCCAATAACTATTCTTAATAGTACAGTTCTACCGGTATTGTGCTGTTTTTAGAATTATTACCAAATTGATTTGTGTTCCAAGTAGAAACGTATATTCGATTTGAATTTTCAATGGATTTTACATTAGTTCAGAACTTTAGAATGTTTATAACATTGAGATAAAACTTCATTTTATTAGTTGATAAGGACAAAAACCCTTGGACCCAAGGTAAACGATGCTGATTTATTATGGACTCGCCCAATATCTTATATTTAAATTACATGGCGATTACCGCCTCACGGCTTGTTAGTCAGACAAGCTATCAGATTGCGATTGTTAATATTCTGTTCGTAGTTTAATCTTGGGGAACTAACGAAGAGTTGTCCTTCGTATAGGGTATCGTTTGATTTTCAGCTTCGTTTTGCTAGTACGGGATTTTAAAAATCCTCAAATACTAACAATGTTTGCCATTGACAATATAAGTATTATTCAAATTTCTAACATCCAGAACAATTTATGTCACTAAACATATACTAAATTCACTACAAGCACTGCAATTTGAGCAAGCGTGCTGAAGGAAACCATAAGGCATCGTAGTTTAACGCTAAAATAGATTATAGCCGCTATAGTTGTCAAGTTTAACATAAACTTAATTTATAGGGTTATATTTTATGCTTGCACTATCTGAAATGAAACAGTTAGAATTTATTTTAATAATATATTCAAAGTAAATTAAAAACTTGCATCAACATATATATCAACCCTATTCAATAGCGATAGGTCAGAGTTATATACAAAGTAATTGTGGCCAACTATTGTCATAGCTTATTCAATTATTAATTGCGCACGCCGTTTGTTACAGGTGCTATTGCAAGCTTGTATAATTTCTTCAAGTTTCCATTTAAATTGCATCATACAATTTAGTATATATTCAACTGTTGAATGCGGTGACGCTACTCATTAAAAATATTTACAGATTTCTTAATAAAGTTAAGTGGAAGTGATTCAGTTGTTCTGAAACAAAGAAAATTAATTAAAACGAATTAGCAGAAATTAAAATATTTAGTGGTCCCAACGTGGGAAAAATTACAGTCCACCTTGCTAAGAATACAATGTATAATTCTGTATGTTGGAAGTGCCAATTTAAAAGGCATTTATGCATATATTTGGTGAATTCAACGTGAAGCAAAGATAAATCTGTCCGCAGTAGTACAAAAAAGCGGGTTTCCGTACAAACCCAACACCTATGTAAAAAAACGGTTAGCATTTTACAGGAGGGGGTAATTAGTAGATCGTAAATTAGAAAAGTGGGACGAGTTGTTAGTTGGCTGCTTTGAAAGTGGGCGGCGCAACTTGGAAGTAGTAAATATGGGCATAGCTTCATCGTGTAATTGTTCAGGGGTGGCCATTTTATTTGTAATTGAATTGCGCGAGGTACTTCAAGGTACGTGTGGATGTGGCTTTATCGTTATTCTGGCGGCCATTTTATTTGCAAGTGAATTGCGAGGTAGTATGAAGTGTGATGGAGGTATGTAAGGTTGATATCTCGCATAAGGATAGAGATGCAGTTTGGAGTATGATGCAGGTATGTAGCATGTGCTAAACGTTAATTGAACAGCAATAATTTCCTAATTGGAAGTGAGGATGCGTAAAATTACAATGAATAGCTACTTAAGAATAAAGAATATGTAATATTTAAAGTTCCTCAATACTGAAAAATTTTCTTTGCCATTGGAGAAAACCGGCTGGTTTAGTGTTCTCTGTTTCAGGAAAAACTCGAAAATGTAGGTTCCACTCCGCAAAACCTATATTTACTGATTATCCTCTGTAACAGAAAACAACTAATTCTATCTTTAGTTGCATTATTTAATGCAGCACTGTTATGTATTAAGCAAATTTTATTCAAATACACATTGTTATTTAGACATGAATTAACATATATTATTATTGAATCAACACACAGTTCATTTAAGATTTATAGTAATACATAATATTTTGACCACCGTAATAAAGTGAAACTTTAAAATGTCATCCTGTTGGCAAATTATAGAACGTTTAATAATATTTATCCGATGAAATAAAAAAGATATAAGTATATATAAAATTTAATTTTGTAATATGAGCCGTTATTGAAATTGTTGTTAAAGTAATTATCACACATTTGTTTTGTATTTAAAAACAGAATTAGCGTATAATACTACTACTAATAAATTTTTCATTTTATTTTTAAGCAAGCCGAGTTTTTAAATTAGCATCCGTCCAATAGACGATTAAGCTTTACAAGTTCCATTCTTTGGCGAGTTTTTTAAAAACCACTATAATTCATAAATTACTAATTTCTTTTTACAAGCGGTAAGGTTTTTAAGTAGTATACGTGTGGTTGATTATTAAACTTTGCCGTTCACATGGATGAATGTTTTTAATTTAAACAAAAATTTAATGAATTGTTCATTTCTTTTACTGAAGTCAAGTTTTTAATAGCATATGTTAAGTTATTAAACTTTATGATTGTGCTTATAGCATAGAAAGATATTCTATTGCCAAATGTGCGTTTTCTTATTCACGCATTAATTAGCATATGGTAAGTAATTGTGCGAAAAGAGTTTTTGTGGATTACTCATAACTAGTCAAGTTATTATAGCCTTTGAAAGATATAATTCATTATATTTCGCCATTAGTTAATATGCGTTAAGCTTGCAGATCTTGTTTTTTCTCGAATCGGTTACTGTGGGAAAAGAATTGGTACGTATTTCTTATAAACTAGTTAAATTATTCCATTTTTGACAGGTGTAATGTTGTTTTTATCATGGTTTGATAAATATCGGGTCTGTTAGCTTTTTATTTTGCACATTAGTTGGTATACTAAGCATCACCCTGAAGCTGCTCCGGTGCGTGATATAGTATTTCCCTACTAACTGAGGGCATTCACCAAGCTATAAATACCTAGAGTACACTGAAGTTGTAATCAGTTTGCAAAAGGTTGTTACAAGTTTATAGTAAGTGCATTATTTATTATTGTAAGTATTAAGATTGATTTTATGGTTAAGCTTTTTAATATAGAGTATTTGTAGAAATATTATGAATTTATTAAACTTAACTGGCGTTGGTATACCTGATGTTAAACCAGTTATTAAAATATATAACTTAGTCCACTTGGTTAAATTTAAGAGATTGATTAGTTAGTGTTAAGAACTATAAGTCTATTAACAATCTGACCCTACTTCTGTTGCAAAATCTCAGATGAGGAAATATATCCAGCTTAGTTGAAGTAGTTGAGGCAACTCAGATAATTGGTAATAACTAATCAATTGTAATATTACGTATAAAGACTGTTTTATTTCAAATTAATAGTAAAAGTTAGTATAAATTTCACTTATCAAATGATCCAAACGTTTACAACGTGTCTTTGTAGTAGAACGTATTTATTAAAAAATTAATGAAACGCTCAGGATTTAAGAAAATTAATTAATAAGAATCCAAACAAATTTGTTAACGCAAATTTCACTGATCTACAGTCAAAACGTTTAAAACTTGATACCAGTTGGAGGAAGATACTGGAACTGGAATAAATATTATGGATTTATTAAAATTAAATGATGTTGGGAAACTTCATATTAAGCCAATTGTTAATATGTGTGACTTAGAGGCGGGCAAGTAATACAAAACATTAAAAATTAAAGCCATGGACTCAAAATCATTCGTAAGGAGGGTTATTGCTGAATAGTTGTAATCGTTCAGAGTTGCAGGGGATATAACCGATGATAATATAAATAACTCTAACTAAACGGATGCAGAAAATTATTCTTTAATTTATGTGGGTTCAAAAAGCTGGTAAGCCGATAGAAGCACGCTTAATTGAATTCACAAATTAAAAGAAGTTGCTAAAACTCAGTACAGAAAATAGATTGCATGAACTTGAGGAAGGGATCATTAGTTGAATAGGATCTATAAAAGCGCAAAAGGAAGTTACATTAATACAAAAATCGATTCGTTAGGTTACCCTTGTGACAAATAATATAACAAGTATGGATGCCAGTAATGAGGCCGGTATAAAGGCTTCGTATTCTATGCTGAAAACAACCAAGACTGCATACGAAATTCTACGCGAAGGTTATGGAAAGAAGGGAATTTCTTCGATAGATTAGCTTAAGAGGTTCTTAAAATTAATCAAAATAACTTGACATTAATTAAAGCTAAGCGTTGAAAAGGAGCGTCACTGTGAGTCATTATTAGGACAACTTAACCAGTACAAACCATTATTTAATCACAACAAATAACTAAAAGGTAAAACCGGTCTAACCGGGTTCGTTGATAGGAAATAGAGTCGGCATTTAAAATAGACTCAGAATTGGTATTGTAATCATCTAGGAGCATAAAAAGATTGAAGAATTTTTAAGCGATTCGTTTTATTCATTTTCATCAAGAATTTGCAATGCCTGCAATAAGTTTAATTGTATTTTTAAAGTAAACACAGCATTACTTGCAGAATTCATTAAATCATGTCAAGATGGTGATAATGAAAGTATTCATGCTTTCACTGATTTTACGTTGAGTACAAAGTATGTTAAACTACTGCCAAGCAATTTAGATAACAATAAATTAAACGATTGGTTCCAAACATATGTAACAGACAATTCACAAAATAAATTTAGTCAGTTTGAAGAAAACGGTTCAGCCTGGGCTTTGTATAAGATCACACATTTCTATGTAAATATAAATAGCTGTGATAATATATTCTTTTCCGGTTCTTGATATATTAATCTTCAGCAGAGCATACTAAATAAAAATGGCTGTTTTACTTGGTCTATTGTACCAAATCAAATAAAAATTCTAATAGACTTTCTACGTATTCTCATTGTTCTACAGTGCTAAACTTAGAGGATATTGAATATCATCTAAACATTCATCCAAACCAAATATTAAAATTTCTAAAATCAATTCTGACAATTTCATGAAATATCTATGAGCTAACAATACATAAAAATCAGTAAAGCGCTACACGATTACGTATTACGTCTGAAAAGAAGGAGGAACGTGTCAATTTATTGCTTTTACAAAGTGAATACATGGATAAAGCTGATACGGAAAATCAAGATTTTAGGAATTGTAGTGATGGTGATGACAGAGAAGAAGATACTACAATAGATGCAGCAGGTATGAGATTTCACTACTGTTGGATTGAGCACATTTTGCCCCTTTTAGCTAGTCAATTGAATAATATTAAGAAAAAGGTGTATATTTGTAATGGTTCTTTTTGTTGTTTCTCAACTGGCACTCAATTAAAGACTGGCCCTAAAGACTGTACTGAACTAAATAATTGTAATATAAATTTATGTAAACCTGCTATATTTTGTGAACTTTAAAAATTATCAAAACAAATAACTTGCATCCTTTGTTATTTACCGTGACTGAGTGTTTATTAAAAAATATTGGGGAATCTACTGGGAGCAATACTTCAAATACAATTAAGTGTCAAAATCATGAAGCTTGTAGTGCGGGTTATTATTTGCGTTCTTCTTTTAATGATTGGCTATTCTATTATAGATGATATGATATCGTGTAAATAAATGTCAGAAATGATTTGTAATTAAACTTCGAAGAATTTCACACGAATTGTAGCCATATTTTTATAGAAACCTTCCTATGGATGAACTTATGGCAGAACAGCATTTTGAATGCGTAAATTCAACTATATATCACAAAGAGAGATTATTTAACGAGACATATGTTAAAGTAAGAGATCACAGTCATTTAACCGGAAAATACCGAGAATCTGCACATAACACGTGCAATCTAAATTACAAAATAAAGGGTGTTAGACCAGTAATATGTCATAATCGAAGTGGATACGATAGTCATCTATTAATCAAGGAACCAGAAACATGTTTCCCCAGTTACCTTTCAGTTTTGTCTATAAACAAAGGTCGATAGTTTCTTTTACATAAACAACAAAATAGATTACCTTATATTTAAGGATTCTAAATTAAGTAAATTGGTTTCTTATTTATTGGATGAAATTTTGAAAATTTTAAAGGAATAGAACCCAAATTTCATCAAATTATTAGCCAGAGGTTTAACGAAACCCAATTTCTTCCTAAGTATAATAATTTAACTGGGAAACATGTATCTAAGATTGATTATGAAAACGAACAGGTGTGTGGAATAAATTCTGCATTTCCAGTCTAGGTGATTATTCTGACCCCTATTTAAATTTCGAAACAAGTGTTATAATATACACGGCTTAGGTTGTGATTATTATTATGCGATTCCGGGTTTCACATGGGATGCTACACTAAAGTACACAAAAGTAAAGTTTGAGTTTCTTGCTGATGTGGACATGATGCTGTTCTTCGAGAATGGTATTAGAGTTGGTATCAGCCAGTGCTGTAAATGTTATAGTAAGGCCAACAATAAATACTAGAAAAACTACGATTCTGGTAATCCTAAATATCTGTACTGCTATAACGTAAATAATTTATATGCTCTAGCCATAAATAAGCATTTAGCTATGGGTGATTTTAAATGGCCGATCGCTAAGAAAATCAAAAATGTATATATTACATCCGACCTGCAGATTCACAAACCGGATGTGTATTGGAAGTTGTTGACGGAGAATATATATATGGCCTTCCATTTTATCTGAATACAGAAGACCAATCTAAAACACCTAAATTAATGACAACTTTATATGATAAGAAACGATGCATAACTCATTACAATAATCTTGAACAATGTTTCGCTGCAGCACTTAAACCTTTAGCTGTTCACAAAATAATACAATTTAAGCAACTATATTGGCTACAAAGTTATGTGGATCTTGACACTAAATTGCGAACTGCAGTTACAAAGATTTCACGAAGAACCTACATTAGTTGATGAATAAAGTAACAGTTGGAAAAACTATAGAAAACCATCAGAAGTATAGAATTATTAAATTAGTTTCTAAATGTAGCGGTCGATATAAAGCCTGTCATTGCATAAGTTTACCGAATTTTCATAACGGAACCATTTTGAGTAATAAACTAATAGTAATCGAATTTAATAAAACTCAAGTAAACCGTGAAAAGCCGATATACATTGATATTTGCATATTGGATATTTCCAAAGTACGATTTTTACTATAATTTTATATTGAGAAAGTACTATCCAAACAATTTAAATCTTCTCTATACAAATATAGATCATTTTACTTATGAGGTCTTTTGTGATGATGTTTATTACTTTATGAAGCAGAATTTGAACAAATTTGATGCTTCCAAATATCCGATGAGTAATAGATACAGTATGGAAGGAGCAAACACGGAGGCTTTAGGAAAAATGAAAGTTTAGCTAAACTAATGACTGAATATGTTGGGCTAAATTCTAAAATATACCAAATAAGCATGACGGCATTAGTAAAGAAACTAGAAGGTCTAAAGGTATCGTTGGTTCTGTAATTGTTAATATAATTACGTTTGATGACTATTTTAGTTGTTTAATGGATGACATCAAAGTATTCATCTCCAAAATTTATTAAATCTATCACTCATATAATTTATATGCAGTAAAACAAAAGAAACTTTTGTTATCTTCAATTGATGATAAACGATGTATTTTAGATAGTTGTATTGATAAGACACCGTGGGGCCATTATAAAAGACGAAAAATGGAAATCCGTGTTCTAGATTAGATTCTAAGCAAAAAATGCGAAATAACTTTTTTCCCGATCGGCCTTTGTTTTGGAGATATAGAGGTTCAAA
>JAHWXV010014428.1:0-10662 GCA_024586415.1 Phrixothrix hirtus | reverse complement strand
AATGACAACCCTTCCCTTACGATACCCCATTGGAAAGGTCTTGAAAATTCCTTTTCGATGATATGCAAAATTATATTAGTAAAAAGTTATTCAACCATAAACTGATCGGATAATGTACTCGTAATTTACGTGATAAATTGATCTAGTAAGTAAATGATAAAATACGCTTTAAGCAATGTAATTAATTTATTTGCCTTACACGCATGTAGTATGAAATTAAATTAAGTGTTTAAACTAACCAACATTTTGTTCTAAACAATAAACGATTCAATTCAATTCAAATACATGCCTCACATATGCAAACACTTCACCGGCAATTGAACGGAATTCCCTGATTTTCTGTACACGAAGATCTTGTATTGAAGCAGCCTGTGTTTCGTACACCACTAACCTTAAATGACTCCAAAGAAAGAATCAAGGAGTGTGAGATCCGGACATTATGGTAGTTATTCTATGCGACCTCTTCTTCCCATCCACTATTCTGGAAATGCGCATTTAAAAATTACCGAAGTGAATTAAATTTTCATTTCAATACTGGTTTCCATTAAAATTGCGTTGAGTGTCTACTTCATCTACGATGAGAGGTCCGAGAGTATTCTTCGACATGTTCAGGTAGATATCTCCAGTTAGATTTTCTTCGAAAAACAGAGGACACACGATTGTGTCTCCGAAAATACCTGCCTAAACGTTAATTTTTTGGGATCGTTGGATATGTCCATCACGAAATGATGTGGATTTTGGTCGAACTAATTGCGGCAGTTGTGTTTATTCACTGTCCCATTAGAAAAAAACCTATATTCCTCATTAAACAGATGTTTTTCGTAATTATGAATTATTACTAATTTTTTCAGCTCTCGCTGGTTTTTTTTTGTGTAAATTATGTAAATTAATGAACATCTATGTGCTTTACGAATTATTTCAGCTACTTATAGTATTTTAATTACGAATTCAATTAAAATTAAAAATTATTAAAAACATTCTTTTATTTAAGCGTAAATTGACTTTTTAGTAAATTATTTTAATGCACCTCGTAGAATATGGAGAATTACTGCAGCTTGTAGAATCCCATAGGAATGCATAGTGGTTGCAGCTGGGTAAACATTACGTCAGCACTATGATACAATGTAGCAGAATTGATTAAATTGTACATTTTTAAAGCACTAAATATAGAACGTAAACCTATAAAACTAATATTCAGTAACAACAAAAGTAAATAATGCATTTCGTTAAAGCAGAAACAACTGCAATACTCATCCGGGCAATTGTTTTAAGGAATCGAGTTGGGGTTCTTTGGCGTCATTGAAAGGGGCTACGTGAGAAATAACACGTGATGATCTACGTTGCCTGCGGGGGGTGATCAAACCGACGCGCAAGGAAGTTCAGTTCAGAGCACGCTTAAGTAAAGACGTGTGGGAGAAATTAGTGTTGTTTGGATGTGCCTCTTATTCTTTGTTTTAGGAAATACTGGCCCTTCGTTAGAGAATTTAAGAATCTGTTGGGGTTAGCAGCCTTTTTCAGAAAATACCGGAGAACGAGATTTGTTTTCTTAAACGAAATGGCCGCCATTATCCGTATGTAGCATTCCACCTGTAAAAGGGGTTATCCTTCCTAAAAATAGAGGATTGGTCCACTTCTCGAACACGAAATAATCATTCTGCTGTAAGTGCCTTATATTTTCTTTGTTCATTTATTACGACCTCGGCAAGAGCGAAATGTCTGGGAAAATTATTTGTCATTACATCATGGTGCATCGCCGCCGATTAGTTCGGAGTATTTAATTTAACGTCAATTTAAATTATGAAAGTTACCGTATATCACAGGAATAAATAAATTATGGACTTAGAATTGGTAATATCAAATTAAAGAACTATTTTTATCAACCATTTTATGTTTTGAGTAATTTTAATTCAACCACTGTAAAATATTATTTTGTAGATAAACTTATTAATTTTGGGATTACCATACCCTGAGTACCCACTTGCATTATATTTTTGGACGCATTTTGTCCTTTTAAAAATTGTTATGTCGTTAGCGTAACCCTAGAACTCATTTCGGCAACCTATTTACGTTAATTCAAGTCAATCAGCTATGTACAGGGCTGCTGCTCGTGTTTTTATATAGGACTTGAACCTATCAGCCTCGCTAACCAATGTATTGTGTTTTTAATACTTAAGACCTATTTAGTTTGGTTCAAAATTAAGTTTATGTTTAATTGTGTAAATCGTACAAATTTAAACAAATATATGAATATTTGTGTGCTTCGTAGTGTTGTTTACTTATTTAGTCACATTACAACTTAAAGTGCTATTTTAAACCTACAGTGCGTGCAGAAAAGTAATCTTGTATACTGAAAATTTAATTAATCATACAGGTCCTTAAAGTATTTATTTCTGCATTAATATTGTTTGTTGAAAGAATTTAAAATCTAGTTCCCTAAATGTTATACCGGGTCGTTAGTATTGAGATCAGCGCCCAGTTGTTTTATTCAATGTACCGCACGCTTTTAATTTTTCAGATAGCGGAACTAGTAATTCAGTATTAGTCAGAATCAGTTCTTCAATTTTCATATACAAAGTGATATTAAGTAAAGAAGCACCGTTAGAATAAGAACCTTTCTTTGAGTTTTGAATCCCATTACTGCAGTACAGTTAGCGTCTGTTTTCCGTTTTAAAAGGTAAGGACAATTTATATCGTGACATACAGGGTGTTCTTCAAACATTATCTGTCTGCAGTGGTCTCGAAAACAGTGGCGCCCATATTTTACCGATTTTGGACTTATTTTCCTGACAGTGTTTAGCTTCGCAGTACAGAAGAACCACGCTTCGCTCCACTGTAGCTTTGCCCGTCGCTGTTAAACACTGGTGATTCTGCCACATGCGTTATTTCGATTTCGTTTTGTGACAATTTTCATTGTCATCTCTTCGCAAAATTGAAGTTTTTGGTCGTAGTCGTCTTCTACCTGTTCTTGCTGGGTTTGCATCTTGTAAGGATCAAATTTATGTAACTTAAGTACTCGTACCCTTTCTCGCGAAAGTCCTGTGGCACTCGCTACTTTTCAAATTGACGACATTGTAGTTGCAGCATTGTGATCTAGCACTTCTATTTGGGCAACTTCTTCCAGTACTCTTCGTCCGATTCGTTTCTGGTTTCCCGCTTACCCCGTTTCTTCAACTGTTTTAACTAATTTTGCGACTTAAACTTTTATCTGGATGCCTGGTATTAAATGCAGCAGCTGTTTTTAACGCAGACCGACCCTCAGAACCGTAAATTAAGATAATTTCCACTCTTTCAGCTAACGTGTACACCAGGTGGTGCAGTTACACCATAAGTCATTTAGATACTAAGCTTTGATTATGTTAAATCCCAAAAATTCAGCTTTCCTGATAAGAAATGCTTAAAATTTAATTACAGGGCAACAAATGAGGAATTCGGTACTTATTACCTATTTTGTTTAATGAGATACTAATGAGCAAGCAATTTCAATTATTTTCTTGGCACACACAGTAATGACTTAACACAGCATATGAAATGTTTTGCAATTTACCTACTAGATCAATTTGTCACTTAAATTAGGAGTACATTATCCGATCAGTTTATTACTGAATAGCTTTTTACTGTTATCCTAATCTACCTTTGTACGATATCAATGGAAAGTAATTTTTAAGACCTCTCCAATGATGTGTCCAAAGGAAGTTTGGTATTTAAAGTTTCAAAGTAGCAAAGTATTGTGGGGGGTCACTTTGGCTGCCCCTGCGTACTACCGAAAAGGTTTTGGCCATTGTTTGATGTCCTAGTTTAAACAAAATACGGCCCATTGAAACTTTTCAAAAAGTCACCCGGTATGTATGTTGTAGTAGTTTTTAGGGTATTTCCATGCGTAAATATGTTTTGGTTCTGAAAAGAAACTTTTGCACGACGTTTCGGCCGAACCACATCTGCCATTAACAAATCTGTTGCATCTGTCTACTTGATAATGGCAGATGTGAGTTAGCCGAAACGTCGTCCAAAAGGTTCATTTCATAACCAAAACAAATTTACGCGAGGGAATACTCAGAAAACCAATCCAGCGTCTAATACTCGTGGAAACCTAAAATATAATATATATTGTACCCGTATTCACCTAACACTCTAGGCTTATTTATTAATTTACCCTAAAAACGACAAGAATTCAAAATTTTTAATGAAATCACAAAAATTTCATATACAATTTATTTCATAATATTTCCTATATATTAGACAACCAACATTTATATTGAGTTGCATGTATTCCCACCATTTAATCATTAATTAAAAACATCTCTTAATTATAGGTATTTTTACAACTATTATCACTTACGAAGACGCTAGCACCACACCTTTAAAAATTCAATTACAGACAGCAATAGTAATTTAATGAATATCTTGACACGTAAATTCATTTTGTCCCAAGTATCCCTCAATGTACCGCAAGATTCATCTCTGAACATTCCCTTCATTAGATAATGTTAAACAACCTGCAGAGTTACTATTTCTTTCAGTATAACCACAATGTTATGTCAAAATGTATTGCAATTAAACATGTAGTTAAAAAACCTAATTTTATTACTTCTATAACTAATGACATTAATTTTTCAACTCAATTTCATAGGGCAGATGATATAATACAGGTGCAGAATAAGAACATTCCATTTAAATACCTTTTCTTCAATGGAATAACCCTCATTTGACATTATCTCTTAGATTTAATTAATTTGAGCTGATTATGAGTTTTGTTGGACTTTTACATTAGATTTATTACTTCTAATGGTGACATGTGATGTCATGATTTGATTATAGTTTAGTCTGATTTCCTAAAACGTTGATTTAATTTGCTAAAAGCAGATAAGAATAAGTAAAGAATTTAATTAGCAAAAGATTACATTTACCTTTGTTTTTGGTTTAGATGATTGCATTAAAAGATTGATTATGTGGTACTTTAATCATTAGAAATACCACTTTAATGGAAATTCTGTTGTTTTCCTAGTATAATTTTAACGAATATTGCAAGCGTAGTGGCTTCCGAAAGAACTTAACCATTAATTTTAGAAGCGAATTCTTTTAAGAAGGATTAAGTAGTAATTAAGTTCACTATTCCATTAAGTAGGCGTAAATTTCATTATTATTTTATATTATCATACGTCATAATCACAAATTTAATGTTAAAAACTTTTTAATTTCATTGAAAATTGACAGAAAAGCAGTAGACTATAGCATTTCAACTGGTATGCAACAAACGTGTGTTCCTTATCAGAACATCTAATTTCTTTTGTGTTAAAAGTTGTTAAAGACGAGGACGGGGGTTGCTGAAGCAAAAGTTTTATAATTAGTACTACATTGAGATATTTGAATTTCTATCAATGTAATTTGGCCATACTTGTGGTTCAGGCTACTTATTTGCATTCGTTTTCGAACTAATCCAAAAAAACCAAAATCGTGCGGTTTCTAAATTCCATTCTATCTTGTTAATTTGACTTATCACATCATTTTAGCTTGAACACTGTTCATGCACTGTTTAATATTCTCTGCAGCGACACTAAAAGGAAATAAACACCGTCGTTTGTTTTTAAGATACTGACTAACTTTTTTGTTTCATACGGGTCCATATTGTTTTTTACACCATGAGATAGTGATTCTAAAGGCTGATTAACATTTCCCTATTTTCAACCCGTTTTTTAGTATTTAAATTGCGTCAGGTTTTGTTGGCATTCCACGCCTGGTAAAAATTTTTTTTAAAACTTGCCGCCGTGTGTTCCCTAGTAACGGTGTGATTGGTCAGGCGATGAGAAAGAAAAGTAAATAAATGAGTAATCAAAGAATTTTTCTTTGATTGTTCTGACTGATAAAACGCGAGAGACGAGTTTTCTTATACCTTCTGTGGCGATTATAATACAAGTATAGTTTCTAGGTCGGAAAAAGCACGTGGGACGTGCTTTCATACTCTCCGTAACGTCTAAAAAATTATGTACTAAAAATTATGTTGACTAACAGATTCCCACTTTGATGGATTTCGACGGGTATAATTGGTGTTAACGCGTCGCGAGACCTATCCGTTTTGGCAATTAAAAATATCCGTAGCGCGTACATGTAAGAATCGGTCGCGTGATTGACTTCGTTGTTTTGAAGTATCTGAGTGGTGTGTGTAAGGTTTTCGCCGTGTAGTGTTGGACCACCTGGCCGGAAAGTTTGATTGGTGTATCTTCAGAAATTTACTTGCTTCTTGCAACCCAGTTGCAGCTCCTCTGGACCTGTGAGGTCCCCTTGTTGGTGCAAAAATCTAGAAATACAATCACGACTGACGATTCTGGTTATGTGGAGTGACGACCCAGACTGGGGTATCCCTTTTTTTCTCACCTTGTTCTTTTGCTTCTCCATTTTTTGCCTAGAAATGGCTGTATTGGCGAGGATCCAAAATAATTGATACTCCCGGCTGCCAACTATTGTAGAAGCCAGCTTAAACTTCCCGTTGCAAGGGTAGCCGATTAAAACATAATTTCTGTCCAGTTTACGGACACATATCTGCGTTGATTGTAACTAATATATTTAAACATTAACTATAGTTATAGTAAATTGATTAGTTTTCCCTGTCCCTCTTGAATTAGGCCATATTCAAGATCCGGGGATATTATCTGTAAACCTTATACCCTGCTGTTTTGTGTATGTTATATAAACCATTTTCTTTAGTAATAGATAAATAGTATTAACCAGCTAGACTTTCACTTTGAACCTAGAATAAGTTAACAGCTATTTCCTTGTATTTCAGGTGATATGTGTTAGTTTTGGTACCCCTCCTTTAGCCACGATCTTAATTTATAGTATTAATTGTGGCCGTAATTAGAGGCAAACCCGGGACAACCCTACTGTAGGCCACGGAAGTGTTTTTCCCTGTTTAGAGGAGTAGTTACATTCAGTATCTGGCTCACCAGAAGTAGTGGTGCCCTCTTCTATATTTCAAACGTTTGTTCGCTTTTTCCAGCGCATATTTAAAGCGCGGACGTTCTGGTGCAATTCTACAGATTCTCTTCCTTCTCCGAGGAGCCAGCGGGGCATCAGCATCGGTGTAGAGCGTAACGTTAAACGCGTCTGTTACAATTGATCCCATTTTCAATCTAGAATTCATCCTAGTTTTTAGTCAAGTGTGACACTTTTGCACTGAAGTTTAACACAATTAATTTATCCATCTCATTTAACAGTGATATCAGCCAGACCCATCTGTGAAATTAAATGATTTGTTAAGTCTGCTGACCATTTTCTTTTAACACACATGTTACGTGACACTTGTTAGTAATAAACACAATTACACAAAACAATATAAATAAATACGTAAAAATATTATAATAGATTATGTTTCTAGATTAGAACAGTTGGTAACATCAAAATGTCATTTAGTGCGCAAGTCTAAGATAGAAATTAGGACAGAAATAGGTCCAGATCTAGTTTTCCTTCTATTTTCTACAACTTTTTAAGACAAAAAAAAGATAACATTTCACATTATAAAAACCAATCCTAAACATCTAGGTTCTAATTTTTAGCGCAAAAAACGGATAAAAATAGGATAGTGTCAATCAGCCTTAATTCTCTTTTCAACAATGTATAACAACATGACATTATCTTCTCCCAAAAGTTCCAAAACTAGAAATCTTGTTTTTTCGATAGCAGGCTGAGTACCAGTGGACCACTGAGTTTGATAATTTTGTATTTATGCAACTCACCTACAAAACAAACACTCAGCACATATTGAAAACTTAGTAAACAAAATTTTAACAAGATAAGAGCGCAAATTACAATTTCCTCAATTAAACAGCTGACACTCGTGTTAAAGAAACTGTTGCACATGCCCACCAACTGCTCTTTACACTTGACTGCGAACTTGACCAGCATTTACCACTCCCATTAAAGTATTTCTATTAATAGCCCAAAACGTAGTCCTCACTCGCTCTACCAAAATTGCTACATTTGCTGGAGCTCAAATGAGTAAACTTCATTTTTTGCTTGCTCCCATACAAAAAACCAAGGGAATTAATATCTAGCGACCTTACTGACTACAAAATTTTTCCATTGTTGACGATGACTTTATTACGTTATATTCCGCTTAAATAATCATTAATTATGCCACGATAATGAGCAGGGCATCCATCGTGCATAAACCAAGTTTCGTTTAAATTTCCGATAACTTATCTAACTGCTGGTGCAATTTCGTTCTCCAACAGTTGTAGATATCGTTCCCCATTTAAATTATAATTAAAAATAAATGGCCCAATTAATTTATTTCCTAGAAAAAGTACCCTAGTGTTATTATTGCCCTGCCAAACTATTACAAATTTAATACCTATTACACCCCACCAAACATTGAATCCAAATTTCGTTTGGAATCTTCTCTGGGTAGTATTGTGAGGATTTTCCACACTCCAATAATGAGTGTTATGTCAATTAAATATTCCACAATTTTTGAACCTCGTTTCGTCAGCGCATATAACCTTATTCGAAAAACTGGGATCTTCGCGGCATTTTTGAACATATCACTCTGAGAATGCTGTTTTTCTTTCGTAGTCATTTGCAACTAAACTTTTTACAATTGTAGGCTTGTAAGAATGGTATTTACTAGATTTTAATAGTCGATGAACTGTCGTATTAGGCACAGCTGTTTCGTTTGCCGTTTTTCTAATTGATGTAGTAGGATTTTCGGTAGTGTATTCTAAAACACCATTAGTCCGCTGTTGGTTTTGTATATTATACGTACGGTTCCTAGTATCATTGAAGCTACCAACGTTTAATAAGTTAACTATAAGTGTTCTAAAATATCTAGAATTTGGTGGATCATGCTCTGGGAATCTAGCCTGATACATTCTTGAGACTCCAGGAGGATTTGTATGAATTTGGAAGTAGATTTCCAGCATGTCTAGTTTTTCCTCATTAGAAAATTTTCTTGGCATTATTTAAAAGTAGTCTTAGCCGCTGCAGAAATATGATAAATAACAATACAATTGAGAAAATAATATAATCAGGAACGACGAACAACACAAACAGTGGAGAAATAATTGCAAGCACACGATACAAAGAACTTTATCAGAATTTTACGTGTTTGAAAGGTAATTTTGTTTCCATAAGTAATGAACTACTAAACAATGATTGATAATTGTGAATGCACAAAATACGAATGCCTTAATCTAAAAAACACACGATAATAATTTTCAAATCCCGATCGAAAATAATTTTAACTATTTTATAAGAAATCATGAACGAATTTAAGTCAGTAGATGAAAAATAACACTATTATTAGTATAAGATTAAATTACACATACGAGGTACGACAATTAAGAAATGAGATTGTTTTTTTTGCAAGATATGTCAACGCTGTAGCTTGTGCAAGCGCTCCTACTTTAACCATGATTTCTAAGCTACTTCTAGTCAAAGCGCCATATTGATGCGGCCGCTAAGTCGTAGTTGTGCTGTAATAAGGGAACACGTGGTTTTGTCTCTCGTTTCAGAAACTGAATCGCGAAATATTGGGCAACGGTATACCATTTATTTTTGTGTTAAATTGGGTGAGAATGCGATGACAACTTACGGTAAGCTCCAGAAGGCTTTTGGAAATGAGGTTATGTCAAGAGTTCAAGTTCCTCATTGGCATAAAATGTTTTGTAAAGGCAGAACGAATTTTGAAGATGAAGACCGCAGTGGACGACCATTAACCTCACGGACTGATGTCAACACGGACAGGGTGCGTGAAATCGTACGATCTGATCGAAGATTATCCGTTAAAATGATAGTACAAGAACTAAAAATCAATAGGAAAACTGTTCGACAAATATTAACTCAAACTCAGGGTATGAGAAAATTTTTTTTTGCAAAGATGGTCCCCAAAATCTCACAGACCAATGGAGAGAAACACGGAAAAATATGGCAGTCGATTTGTTAGAGCAAGTGGAAATAATCCAGATTTATTGAACCGTTATATCACTGGTGTTGAAACTTGGATCTACCAGGACGATCCAGAAAAAAACGTCAAAGCTGGCAAAGGTGTTCAAAGGGATCACACAGACCAATAAAAGCATGTTTGCTTGTTCGATTCCAACGGAATTTTTCATAAAGAGTAGGTGTCTCCTGGCCAAGCAATTAACCAATATTTCTACAAAGAAATTGCAGAAAGACTTCGAAAACAAGTTGTCCGTCACCGTGCAAATATTGCTGATAATTGGATTCTTCATTACGATACTGCGTCATCCCATACTGTACTCTCTGTGCAGCAATGTTTACTCTCAAAGTGCATTTCAGTACTACCACAGACACCTTATTCACCCAATATCGCTCCGTGGAACTTTTTTTCTATTTCCAAGGGTGAAAATGGTGGTCAAAGTACGCCACTTTCAAACAACAGAAGAACCCCAAAAAGATGCGAAGAAGGTCTTGGACGATATTCCAAAATAGGCAATCCAAAAATGTTACCAGCAGTGGCAGAAGCGCTAGAGTAAGAGTGAGCATACAGAAGGGAAATACTTTGAAGGAGATTACAATAAAGATGACTAAAAACAGAAGTAATATTTTTTTTCACATCAGTCTCATTACTTAATTGTCGCAGCTTATATGTATGTGTGTGTATATATATATATATATATATATATATATATATATATATATATATATATA
>JAHWXV010014426.1:0-23679 GCA_024586415.1 Phrixothrix hirtus | reverse complement strand
TTTGTTTTGTATGTGAGTTGCATAAATAGAAAAATGATCAAATTCAGGGGTCCACTGGTCCTCAGCCTACTATCGAAAAAACAAAATTTCTAATTTTTGAACGTTTGGGAGAAGATCATGGCATGTTGCTATGCATATATTGTTGGAAAGACAATTAAAAGCACTATTGAGTGATATAAAAAAAATATGACATCCTTATGAAACAAAAAAGTTACAGTCGGCACCTCAAAAACAAAAGACGGTATTTATTTCTTTTTGGTGTCATTGCAAAGAGCATTAAAAAGTGCGTGAATAATGTCCAGGTTCAAGCTATTTTAAGCTTTTTATAATCTATATATTTATCAATTCATAAAATGAAAACTAATTTACATTTTTTGTAATTTTGTTTGATTTCAATTATACAATGTTTAATTAATTAATTTTTTATTGTTATCATTCTTATGTACAAAATTTATTTTGAACATTTTAAGTGCCTCGTTCTATCTCGGTCTCCCATAATGGTACAACTAGTTTAACTAGTCATAAAAGGATTTATAAACTTCGATTAACCCTTAGGTCTACAGTTTCCTAACATATTTATTTGTGCGATGACTGAAAATGATTATTTTTAGAATTTCAGGGATAAGTACGAAGATCTGTCCATTCTGCTTTATTTTTAAATCTTTATAAAATGCCTTTCTGTTGTTCACATGTAACAATTTTACATTGTTCACCTGCTAACTAGCTCGCTACAAAATATAGAAATAAAATAATGGTAACAATACAGAATGGTGTAATTGATAACCGATTGTTCCCAAAGAAAACACGAAATATTTAAAAAATATGATTTAATGACTAACATCTTTCGAGATATCCTAATTTATTCAATTATTAGGACTTAATTTCGAATAAAAAACCTTTTTTTAACTAAGAAGGAGATTAAATTTTAGAATTTTAATTAGATCTATTAAAAAGAATATACAAGGATATTTAAAATAGCTATAAATATATTAGTCAAATCAAGTTAAAACATTTTGTAACATATTAATGTCAAAATGTTTTATTATAAAGCATTGTTTTAAAGAGAATTAAACTAAATACATACATCTTCATAAGAAGTTTATAATTTTATTAATTTTCATTTAATCCTTAATAAAATCGACGAAAGAGTACAGAGAAAGTGTATCGAAGAACATATTAATAAATCAACGGCAACATGCTTCCAAGGATTCGAAAACTTCTTTCACCGTTATTAACAACAAAAACATCACTATCATCAAGGATGAATCCTTAATTAGAGTCACACTTATGAATTGTATACCATTCTACTGCCGTTTTGCTCCTCAAGTCAGTAAGTGATGTACGTGTTTTCACAAAAATAACTTTTTGCGTGCAAAAACAATAACAAAAGCAAAAAAATAACTTGACAAACATTATCCGGACTCTGTTCCATTAATTAAAATCTCCCATAAGTGGTTTAATGATTTTAGTTGTGCTCGTATAAGTATTCGTTATACAGAACGGTTTGGCAGGCCAAAATATGCCCAAATACCAGAAACGATAACAAAAATGTATTATATTGTGTTGGTAGATCGTTGAGTGAAGGTGTCTGAGATTGTAGAGGCTTTAACCTTGTCGATCGGTACGGTGGTTTCAATTTTACATAATGTTTTGGATATTAAAAATCTTTCGGCAGGATGGGTGCCGCGTTTGTTAACAGTGCACCAAAAATGTAATCATTTAGCAACTACTGAGTATTGTTTTGAATCTGTTTAAGCGTAATACATCTGAATTTTTTCGTTGATTTATTGCTGTTGATGAGACATGTATCCATCACTATACTTCTGAAGCTAAACATCAATCGAAACAATGGGTAGAAGCTGGTTTAAGTGCACTGAAGAAGGTAAAAGCCACGACAACGTTTTTGGAGATGCTTGCGGAATAATTTTCACTCATTACCCCAAAACTTTAGAACAATAACAGACGATATTGTTCATCATTGTTGGACCAGTTGAAGGGAAGAATGAAAGAAAAGCGGTCATATTTGGCAAAGAAAACAATTTTGTGTCACCACCATAATGCATCAGCACATTCTTCAGCTATTGTAACTGCAAAAATATGCGCATTCTTCTCAAGTCAAATACTCCTAAGATTATATACTTTTATCTATAAATATTTTGTCGAGAATTGAAAGATGTAGTAAGACATGTGACAAATTGATTATTTCATGAAATATCTTTACCCATAAATAATGTTATTAAGAAATCCAATACACAATATCCACAAGTAATAGGTACAATTATGACGTAGTTTATATCAAAACTGCCTCTAATTTGCTGACAGAATTCGGGGCACCATGTTTCTTCAAACACGAATAAGGTTATTGGAAGTCGTAGATCAGCATGAATGAAAAAAAATTTGCGGTGATGAACCATAAATTTCTCAAAATATCAAAAGGGATATTCCCCATGAATCTGGACAAATCATCATTCGAAATATTGAAAATCAGTTTCCCGGTTAAATATCATTGAAAAAATGGACTCAATAGTAGAATTTCCAAGTACGCCACACTAAAAATTTATTACTTTAACCCTGAGAGAATTTTTTCACGAATAATGGTATCAGTTTACCGATTAATGTAGCTTTGAAAACGTTGCTTTATCACAAAATAAAATCTGTGACTAGTAGGTTGGATTATGATCTAATTTATTTCTTAAAAGACAGTAAGCGCACAAATTCAAATCACTGACAATTAAAATTTCAATTTAATTGTAGTATATGGCGCAAGGTCAACTATTGGTAATTTATGTTTAAGTCAAGCAAGTACTTGTAGGGTCTAAAATCGCAAATGTTTATCGGGACCGAGATTTATTTCAGCCTAAGGTGTTCAGCTAGCTAAGAATTTTGTGTTGGTTCATTTATGGCAAATTATGAAGTAAATATTATCTGCAGGGTACATTAAAGTAAATGAAGGCTGCATGTAAAGCGACAAAAAGATGGAAAGGAACAGTTAGAATCTACTTGAAAACTACAAAAACCCTTGCATATTTACACTAAATAATTGAAAAACATGTTCAACAAGGATAATATTCAAAAATTTACAATTTGAATAACGTTGGTACAAATAATTATAGGTAGCTATAGAACATTAAACTGGGATTCGTAGTTTAATAAATAATAAGAAGAATTAATATAAAATTTTACCGAATTGATCAGAATTAATTGTTACAATGCGACCTGTATAAGACGACCTTCGGCATAGTCAGCAATAATAACTGCAAAGCTAAGCTGCGTGAGATTTGAGGTATCTAGCTAAAGTTAGGGCAGCATAGTGTTGTATAAGAAAATTAAAAATACCTGACGTAGTAATAAGTAATTTTTAAATAAAAGTAACAAATTTAAAAATAAATGAATCAGATAATGTTTATTAATAGGATAATCTGATTACCATATATTGAAGAATAAATTAAGCAACGAAATAGAATACATATAGTTTTATTGTATTTTAATAATCAAGGGAATTATATTAAATCAAATTTAAAATAATTTATGAAAAATCCATAGTAAGAAATTCTAAATGATATAAAATCATTATAAATTGAATTGCGAGGCCGAAACAATAAAAATATATAGTGTCCAAAATTAGTGACCCAAATTTAGAATTCAAAACACCAACCCAATTTAATTATCCAAATAAAGTAGCCACAAAAATAATATGCGAGGAGTTAGGTATAACTTTGTTAAATTTATGGAAAGATAACGATAATTAAAGTGGCTGTTACGCCGGTCAAAATTATTTATTGTTAGTCAAAAAATTGAACTTTGTTGCCATTAAGTCGTAGAGAATAGAAAGTCAGCTGAACAATTACCGCAGAACTTATACAAAACTGGCTGGCTAGGTATCGCTGACTTACAGCGAATTTAAATTTTATATATAACCCAATAATGATAATTTAACTCATTTATTAACTAATAGGGTTATAACTAAGTGGAACAACAAATTTATTTTTTCTGTGAAATAACCTTTGAATGCGCTAAACTTTCAAACCTCTCCCTTCCCGCGCCTGCCGGTAACAACAACAGAATGATTAGATAAATGTTTTAGACTAGCTTCGATTGTCTGATGCACATTTACCAAAATCTAATTTAGAACAAGCATAATAATGCTCATAGATGAAACGAACTGAACTGCTAATTAATATATGACAGATTAATGCAATAATTGAAAGAAATTAATTTATATGCATCATCGGCCGAAGTTCAAATCAGAAGCAGTAATCTGGGCGATATCCGCGTTGAATTTTCCAAACTATCACAACGACTTACGGTTTACTCAATTAAATTCAATGTTTTGAAATATAATGAGAATATTTAGAATTTAAAATTAATTGTTCTTTCCACAGTATTTCAAATAATAATGTATCACTCTTTTTTGTACATGGTACTTTAGCCCAAAGTTCAACTTTCAAAATTTCTAACTGGCGTATATTCTTCATATTTTATCTTTTTAATAGCATTTAGTCCTTTATAGAAGCTTCTGCTATTTTCTTAAATTTTGTAACACTTCAACTTTTATTTTAAGTCTCTAGGTACCATTACTTATTCAATATTGTGATTATTTATCCTACATTGCAGGTCTACACGATGGTGCTTTGTCAGTTTTAAAACTATCTAAATTGTTCTATGCTTATAACTTTTAACAAGAGTTAAAACCTGGTATATGGATCTTGTGGCAGTTTTTAATCACCTACGTGATGTAGGACATTTTATGGTGAAAAGTTATTTTCTCTAGTGCTCGAATTTTGTAATGCGCGGCCTTATAGAAACTTTCTCTTTCTTGAATGTTGCATTACTTCAACTTAGATTTTAAGCTTTTAGATGTCGTTACTGGGTTAATAATCTTTTACGCACAAGTTCTCTGCTTAATTTTGTCGAAAGAATGGCTTTAATTGGACTTTTCCCGAATTAATTACTCTTAAGCGATTTTCCGGTTATTATTTGCCATTCGAACCACAGGTCCTTTAATCTCCCGGCAACCCGAAGGTTTGCAAATCTATTAGTAACATTAACTCCTACTTAGGTTATCTAGCACCGATTCCTCCCGTGGTAATTAACTAAGGCGATTTTTTAAGAAAGCTGTCGCAATAATTCATGTCTCTTACATATTCATAAACCATAAATGATCTGAAATTCGTATTGTAACAATTACAATTAATTTCGGAAGATTTGACACATACCTTTTAACCAATTCAAGGGCAATATCAAAGTTTCAGAAGCTTAAATTGTGTTGTATCTTTCATTAGCTAGTAACTTCTGAAAATTGCAGGTGTGTAGGGCACGTGCATAAATATTCACATGATAGAAATGTAACAAATTTTATGTAATTTTGTTTACAATAATAATAACAAAGATTATGAAGCCTATTCCCAAATTTGTAGATTATTCTATGGCATCCTTTTGGTATCAAATATCGCTAACTGATAGAGGATTACTTACCTAGTAGTATGTAAAGCGTTTTCCAGTACATAGTTCCGTGGGTTGTCTAATTGACCATGTTATCATAGATCTCAGCTTAGTACGAGAACATATCACTAAAGGAATGGTATGCATTACTCTATTTTCCTATTTTTTGAAGTTTTATTATAAAATTTCTATTTAATTACAGGCATTAGTTTTTGATTAACTGTAGGTGTCTTACACGTTTGAAAAATGTCTATAATCACATATAGAAGTGTTATAAAGTTGATATTAAAGAAAGTTTGGTTGATGTATACGGAAATGCTTCCCCGTCATATAGTATTGCAATGAACTGGTTAGAGAACTTCGCTTTGCACACATGACTGTGGTTGCTGTTGCACATGAAGATCAATTGTTGTCAGCACCCGTCTTCGGTATAATACCGTACATATATTATTGTAGTACCATACGTAAAGTTAGTACAAAGTAGAAAAGTAATTGCCATGTTGGGTATTTCATCATTATTTCTATTAACATTGCAAGAACATTAATTGTATGCAGAATTGTATATCATTTGTCATTCATTAAAACTGCTTATAATTTAGTTGTTATTTAGAAGAAAAGGCAAAGAATCTTTCGTATAATTAAAAACTATTTTATTTTAATAATCGTTTGTAGTCATAACATATCAAAGTAATTCCTTTTGTTACGATAATCTTAGTTATAAAAATCCGTTTTCTAAAAGTTCATTGCAGTTAAAACATTAGTATTTTAAACTCTCAGATTCCAAGAAAATAAATTATATCCTTGAATGTTATAGTTATTCAGAAATTGTGTCCTTATATAGTTGTATTTTTCAAAATTAAGTTAAACATGAATGAATTAGTTAAAAGTTCCGGAAGTGAGGTGAATTTTTATTTTTCAGCGTTTATTGTTTGGAATTTCTTTTGCCTTGCCTTTCGATGTAAATATCGTTGAAAAACGAAGGAAATTGTATTCCACATTGGGCCTATAGTAGCCGATATGAATATTCAGCGGAAATCAAAGAGTCATCCAATCCAAAGTTATCTATTTCGCTGCCAAGGGAAATTCACCCTTTGCTTCCATAAATGATGTACCAATTCTACTATTTTCTTCAAACTATCGCCGAGCTCGATTGGTACAGTAGTTTATTTTACATGACCTGTGCCACTAATGTCTTTACATTATCGTAACGCACAAACCATCTGAATCTGCCATTAAAATTATTGGACTTCGTTTTACATATATTTTATCTGCCTTTAATAATTTAAGCATATATTAAATAAGGGACCAACCCCGAATATCTAGAGCTCAGATGAATTAAAGTTGAACTCACGTACCTATATTACTTGTACGTCACTATTGGATGTAGCGAATTACAATTGAAGGAACATAAATCTCCCTCCAGCTTCCATGCGTGCAATTCAAAAATTAGAAAGGATAGTTTAATGCTAATCCAGCATTAGAATTAGTAATTGGTTGAGCAAAGTGTAAACTATGTGATGATTCTACTTTATTTTAGTCAATACATAATCGTTATTTAGAATTTACTTGAGTTATAAATAAAGAAAGATAGAAAATTAATATATATATTTTCTTTTAACTATGCTTATTTTGCGAATCACTGCATTCCTGGCACTTTTTAATACCAATTCAAGCAGTAATTTAATTATTAAAATGGCCATGACAAGAATATTTAAATATATTTTCTTATACTTTGGGATATTAAGTAAAACATTGGAATTGATTACCTGATAAACTTTTATTGTTTCTTCAAATGTCGGGTTTTTAGCTAATTTTCCTCACTGTGCAGCAGTTTTGGCAATAAATTTGGAAAATTAGAAATGACTGACTGAAAAATCAGTCAATTTGCTTCAGAGTGGGGGTTTTTCTTGCTGTTATACTTAACAAGTGCACTTAACCACGTAAATGATCCATGTGGTTGCATTAAAAATAGCGTGGATAAAAGATTACAAAAAGTTGTAAGTTTTTTGCATATTTCGATAGCTTATCCTATAAACTACATGCTATACGATATTACTGAGAAATTAACAACTACAATCATAAATTAAGATAAATGTTCTGAAAAGGGGAAGATCCTCCGGTGATTTTTAATGCGGACCGAGCATTAATTTGTGAGAACCAATATACATATATGCATATTCTACACGCCTTCAGTAACAACGAAAAAATCAGTTCAACCAAAAGTTACACAAACTTGGAACACACTGTCAATTTCAGAGACGATGCGCGCTGCAGACGATGCTCGTGCTCGCTTTGAACTGACTTAGCATCTCAGGTATTATTTCTTTTCGCCAATTAATTTAGTAATGTACCATATTCAAGATTTCCATACTTCTAAACCTATACTTCACACTGCCATTTTTCGACTTTTGGGCGAACTTTTCATGCCGTTTACGCTTCTGCGCGGTATGGAGAATATTCCAAAGAAATAAACATGTAAATAGAGATCGGAGACGAAATAGTAATACTTAGTGCTAACGTGAATCAGGAAATGTAACAGTGTCACAATCCATGCAAAACATCATGTGCAACTATTTTCTACGATTCATAGGAATTTTAAAAATAGAAATACTACCTTGAACGGAACCTATTGCGCATCTCCTTGCATAGGCTTAAAAAATGCCAAGGAAAATTTCGCCTGTTCTTTCATGTATACTGCTGTTCATATGAGTACTTGGTGTAGTGGTTAGCAGTTTACATCTGCACCGAAGTGACGCAGGATCATACCTGCTTGAGGTCTGTAAATTTTTTAGCAGAGAAAAACTTGAGAAACATTCCTTCTTCTCGGATAAGGAAATAAAATCGTAGGTCCCTTGTCAATATAATGTTTGGCACTATAAAAAATATTACTAACGTTCAGCAGTTAATTAAAAAGATTCGCATTGCATTGGCACAGTCAAATTTGATAAAGTAACTTTTTAGTTAAAGTTATAATGAAGTATAATTTTTACGAACCTTATATCTACATATGTTTTACAAATTCTTACGGTACAAAAACTGAAATTGATATTTTTATTAAGCTAATGTAAGATGTTTGTACATAATCTGCTTTCGATCTTTGTAAGTGTTCTTTTGCTACTGTAGAACGTTTAGATAATCGTGAACTTCATTTGTTTATTAATGAAATTTATAGAAAGGTTCATCTTCAAATCCCGTTGCCAGGAAACTCTGCGATTTAACGTGTATAAATTTAAACTAAAATTCTTAGTGGAATTTCATAAACACTAACGTATGTTTAAAAAGCTTATGTCTACGCTTGTTTTACTATCGATTTTGTAGCGCATTTGGGCATTTTGGTGTTCAAAACTTGCTTTTAGTATTTATCTTTATCAATTATTTAATGGTTGACTTTCTTTGTGTTTCCGACGTACACTAAGGTCGGGTAGGTATTCGCTACGTTCTGATTAACTTAATTAGTAGTTGTATTTTGAATTCAAATAGTTCACCTCTGTTCCTCACATTCAGGGTGTGCCCCAACCATTAAGATGTTAAGATCTCCCAGTTATCGTCGTTAATTGTATCAGGATGCTATCAATATGATTTTGGAATAAGGTCGTAATTTTACTTTTGTTCTTATTATGTTGTTAAACACACCGCATGAAAATCGCCTGTACTACAATGTTACAATTAAATTTTTGGAATAGTGCTTCGTAAATTCTTGCTGGATTTGAATCTAATGTTTAGATTTCATAAATAAATTTGGAGGTCGATTTGTAGAAATCACTAATTCTCTCAACTTCCGTATTATTGTTTTTTTGTTCGCTACGCCTCGAGCTATTTATATTCCAGTCCTGCAACATGTTAGCTTTCGAGTGACGTATGATACAAGACATAAGTTTTCATAGTTTACGAATATCTTCACTTCTATAGAAACTCGTTTTGGTTAAATAGTACCCATTAAATTTGGTATATTTAGTATATATAATTGGATGTAAAGTAACGCCGTCTAAAAATCACTATAATTACTTTTATTTATTTTTAATGTCACGGTAAAGAATCGTACCATGACATCTTTTACTATCTAGCAATACTTATTTTTCATTAATAGTTTAATATCCAGATTTTGGTGGACTTACATACGGCCACTTTTCCTTGAGAAAAATAACTGTTTTTTATGCGTTCTCTAACGATTTGTGAAATATTTGTGAAAGAAATTACGCTTACAAAACATTAATCTGTTATAATATACTGGTACATCAACAAATGTTTGCTAGAAGTTCCTGGAGCTAAATAAATTGGAAGTCTAATCTTGTATCCTGACAATACATCATCATACCATAGAACAAGATGTTATTGATCTTCGGCCAAAATAGCGTTACTGTTCTAAAACATCAACTTCATTTGCGAGATTTAACGATGCGTGATCTCCGACTGCTCAATAGTCCTAAGTAAAATATTTGTGGGCAAAATTTTACATAAGAAAATTAAATTGATCAAACAATAAATTTTTAAAAACATTCCAAAAATGCTAGGTTATCCAAATGCACTGAAGTTGCAGGCGAGCATTTTGAACATAAATAAAATATTTTTCAAAAAAGAACTTATATCTCAAAATATATGTGATCCACGTTTATAAGATTTTAAAAACCGCAACATTATTGTTAATAGTTTATCCAGATTGATCTTTAAATAGGAACTGCATCCGTTTCATCGTTAACACACATATATCAAACATTTCAAATGTATGTTTCACCCATATACATTATTATAATATACAGACTGATAGTCTCCAACACTTCAACTCATGATTTTCTTAAATGTTCGAATTTTAGGTATCGTAAGTAATGAACAACAGTTCTGTGTTCTCATTGCAAATGTTAACTAATTATTACATACATACTACTACTGACCAATGAAATTTCAAAAAACATTTAATTAAAAGTCAACCATGATAATTTCTCAGCGCTTACGCCTTACTATAACGCGTCACTTCAGAATAATGCGAACTCAATATCCGGTGTTAATTAAAATCGTTACTTAAAGTACCGAACAAAATAACGATCTAAACATACAAGAAACTCGAAGTATGCAAGTAAAAATAAATAGGAGCTAGTGATATAAGTGTAGTTACCAAGGAAAATATCAAAAAAGAGCTTGAAGAAGAACAAAAGAGCCAAGTGCACGAAAAATCACTGTATTTAAAAAAAATGTTTTGTTTAAAAACTCGGCTTATTAAACAAAAATTAAAAAACAGCTGTCAATGAAATTAATAACTTCACATCGCTGCAATCAGGAGTGGCGTGTTGTGCCCTAAAAAACAAGTGTAACTTATTATAAAAGCAATCAGTGGAAGTGAAAATATAACTTACCAAATAGCTTAACCAGAACTAAATCTACTATTTTATCAAAGATAGGAGGTGATATCAAGCAGAGCAAAAGAAAGATGTAATGGCTAGGATCACTATATAAACAACAGCCAAATCATCGATAATTCAAAGAACATCCGCCATTATCAGGTTGGATTTATTAGAGATTAACCTGAAGAGAAGTTTTCTTATGTCAGCATTGCCTCTCAAATAACAGAAAAAGGTATTGTGTATATAATGCGATAAAATATTCTTTCAGACAACGCGCGGTGAAGAAATCTTGCACTCGGCCTTCCTGTGTAAGCTGCAATTTATTGTGCCTTGAGGATAAATCACGGCGTTAGCGCTTGTACCTTCTCATGTTAAGATAGGCATTGGAATAAAAAGTTGTAGACGATTGACTGTATAATAGGATTGTACTGCCACGACTTGACCTCGTACAAGACAAAGATCTGACATTTGTAGCTTCTTAAAATAGACGTCCAAACATGGTAACAATATCTCGCGTCGGGGTGTTTTGAAGATACGCACCAACACTAAGGTACCATTGAAAAAACATTTTTGGTTATGCCTGAAATTAATAATCCGAAACGTCAAGGTTCGAAATTCAGGTCAAATCGCTATTGACACTGAAATGAAATAGTCGCAATTTCAAGATGAATGGTTTACTCTATACTTATTTGATACCTGTAAGCATGATTCTGTAAATGTTGAACCTAAAAATTAATTCTTTGTTTTGAAAATATGAATAAAAGAAGAAAACAAATATTATCCACTACTATCCTTTACATACAACCGACAGACGTTATTACAGTATTTTCTTTATAAGTGCAGACACCACCGATCCTGTAAACCGCTAAATTCGTAGCCCAAAGGTAAGATTTAGTTACAGATCAACATCTAGCAGCTGCTGCTGCCTACTCACAGCGAAACAATCATTTTTCTATACTGCAACAAGCCTATAAGAAGTATCTCGCTAACTGAACGTAAAAATTAAGCATAGTGTGTATCCTCAATACGTAGCCCTTCCAATAAATGTTACGTCCCTACCCCCAAGTAACGTGGGTTTGTCTGATTCGTATACATTTTAACCTATTGAGGCACAATTTAAAATTTAAATGATTTTCAATAAAGTGTTCGAAATAATCATAACAAAAACTCGTTCGTACGATTTTATTTGGTAATGTTTGGTTTTATAACTTTGAAGCTTTGTTACACTTGAACGAATCGCGTTTGTCGTTATGTTATTATCGGGCAACAAACGTTTCGAAAAAACCAAACATGGATAGAGCGAAATCGGGCCTAGTTAAAATCTCATACATTTTTAATAGGTTGTATTAAAATTATTTTTCATAAAAATAATTGACAAGTTTACATTTTCTACCAATGTAACTAGAAGAGCAAATTAAAATTTATTGGATACTTTTTCAAATAATTAAAGTTTGACTGTGAATATTTAAAATATCTTTAAACCAAGGAAACTAAAATTTCCTCATAAATATAAAATATGGTTTTCTATTTATAAGGCGACTATAAACACAGTTTCGATTATTAAATATAATAAGTTTGTTGTAAGTCTTATTAGCGAGCTTTCCTTCTTAAAAGTTCTATCGATAATTAATTCCTTAGAGAAACAAATTAGGGTTGCCATTACATATTTATGTTAAACACGAACGTTATAATATAATAAATTACAGCGCTCGTGTTTTTTAAAGCTTTAAATTTATTAGAAGACGTATAAAAAATAAATTCGATTATAACTTTTGTATTATCTAATCTTTTATCGCTGCTTGCGTTCTATCAATTATTTCATAGTAGAAATTAAATTTAATTAATTTTTTCTTTCTTATCCTATATTTATCTAGACTTCCTGTGTGGTTACTTAAGAATAACACATCTGCTTAAATACCTAAATGATTCAAATGTAATACTTAACATTTTTTAAATTTAAATTTGAGGAAATCAGCAATTTTTATATCTAATTATATTATTTTGTATCCCAAAAACTTAGGCCAATTTTGAGATTCCTAATAATTATCTTGTTTACATCACGTTTAAGATGCATATCAGCCATTTTTTATAAAATATGTTTTAATATAATTTGTGGTTTGAATAATTCGATAAGTTATACCTACCTGCAAGGAAAAGCCGCCAAATTATGTACCTACTCTAGCGTATAATTTGGACACAAGAATGTGTTTTGTAGTTCTTTTATAAAATTTCACCAAGGTAAATTTCATTTACTAATTATTTGCTTTGTATAAGTTAGCAATGAAATTCATTTATTATAAAAAGGGCTACATTTTTATATACAACGACTTAATATATGCTTTGTCATCAACATATAACGATATTATAATGTTAAAAAGAAATGTTTTGAGATATAGCCATATGCATGCAACACAATTTTTAGTTCGAAAACTAGCCAAATATGACGCCACTTGCCAGTGACATCGAATGAAGGTTAATTTTGCAACCATTAATTTAAACGATACTAGTTATAAATTTCAAAATAAATTATTTACTTAGAAAATTTGTTTAGGACCTACATATGATAAATAAATAATTTTCTAAAATAAAAAGACTACTAGCAGCCTCTAGCGGGCAATAGCAAAATAGTAGCATATCCGTTTTCAGATGCCAATAACATAGAACAGAGTTACGAGTTTTCTACGTTAGGTTCAATATCTCAACTAAGAAGGGTTGTACAAAAAGACTGTCCGTATGCGTTATAACAATACTTAATAGGTAAACTTTATAAACCGTAATTTTAATGCAATTTGCGTACAGTGCAATTTTAATAATTAATATTAGTAACGGATTAAGAGATTTTTAAGGCAAAACAATAGTTACTATCGTTTTAATATAATTGTATTCGTTGTGTACATTTAAAATTAGTTTAAATAAAGTTTAAGTTATAGAAATGTATGCTGTAATAATGTAACATCGTTCGAATAAAATAAATACTGGATAAGGCATTCATTGTTAAGTTATGTATAATAAATTGACCAAACAGTATTAACCGTTTTTTAAGACCGTCATTCAATTCTTTGAGTTGACAGTTACATCCAGGGTTTACTTTCATAAATATATTCATTAGGTAACCAACATTCCTGACAAAGGCATTTATATTTATTTATTAATGGTTTTTACCTTAAGTGTTTATTTCATCCTTTAAATGATTTTTTTATTAATATTTATTTTAATTTCTTAAGATAACGGTAAAACATTTAAAAAATGTACATTAATTAAGTTTACGTGTCAAAAATGTGCTTTATTTTAATTTTTTATTTCAAATTACACATTTTTATGTTTTTTATTTGAAATTATGTCCTGAAAGATCGATTAATAAATTTAGACATTTTCGTGCCTAAATTGTTGGTATCAAATTAAATTTAGTTTGTTTTTACTGGAATTTTCAATTCTAAACGCCTTGAAAGAGATGTATTCTTAACTGATATATTAATTTAAGTCATGTAATTTTCAAATTTATAGGCGTAACTAACAATTGGATATGAAATTTTTTTAAATGGATTTGAATAACTTTTGGCTGGCGGTTTGCATGTTAGAACAAAACTAGAAAAATCATATAATTCTTTAGGGAAAGCTTATAAATAGCATATCTTATTCAACTGAATATTTTTGGTATCTTTTGATAGTACAACTTTGACCAATTAATAGATTTTTTTATTTAGAAGAGCACTGTTTGATAATTAAAAATAATACGTGTTTTAATGGACTATTCTATTTATATATTGTGAAAATTGATTTAATGAGTGATTAATAATAGTGTTAGAAAATCATACTTTATTAAATCTCGTCCATAGACTTCGCAACGTTTCGCCAATAGGGAGTTCCATAAGAAAGTTACACATATATTTTTGTAGTACTCAGAAATTGATTAATAAAAGAATCTTGTAAATATGTTCAATAAGGCCCGAGATATGGCGAAATGAAATTTGGTAATCGTTTGAACCGCTTGAACGACTTCCAACTGGCTTGACGTCACACCATCGCCTTTTCCATGCGGCCTGAATGTTATCCCAAAAGAACGCGTGCAATATTTTAAGCGGCGTTATAATGTCTGGCATAAAACACCACTTTTTGGAAGGCATATTAAACACATAACTTTTTGATTACTACATACGTTAATCAGCAACTGAATTTGAAACCTAGCTCTGTGTCAGCTTAAAAAGATATATACACTCTGACTGTATCTTTAAACTGGCGAGGTTATGACGTAATGAACCTAGTCTCTATGTTGGGTACGTTTTCTAGTCTTGCTTTAGCGCATAGCGATTTATTCATTTAAACACGTTAATAGAATTTTTAAAAATGTTTTTAATCATCGCAATACATTTTTATATGCATAATTTATCTAATTTGATTGAAGTTAAAGATTGGTTCACCTACCTACTATAACTGGCTCATTAGGAGCACATTTGAAATATTTAAATTGGCTATTTTGTAATTTTATTATTTCCGACGTGCTCTTGATAAAGCCATAACTGGTAAAACCTTGAGAATTTTAAGGGAAAGCCTTGTTAAATATTTTTTTATTAAAACCCGTTACCTCAAATAATTTAAAATATATAAATATAAAAGGGATTTATGTTAATTTAGGCAAACTATTGAGAGAGGCATGATTGCTTTGCATAGAACCGTAGAAGATGCAACTTCAACTGCAATTGAGCGTTTAGTTGTTTGTTTCATATTATATAAACATGAATTTATTAAAAATATGAGCCGACATCCATTGATGTAGTTGTTAACATGTTTGCTCCTACGCCCAAATGGCGCTGGTTCAATCTCCGCCAAGGCGGAAAATATTTCAATGGAGAAAAATTTAAAAAACATGCCTTCTTCCCGGATAAGGAAGTAAAATCGAAAGTCCCCTGTTGGGCATATTAAAAATCTCTACTAGTGATGAACTTTCTCCAGATTCGGCATGGTGAAATGGCCATAGTAGTTGAAGCCAAGGGGACATGTCTCAGCCCCAAAACAAAATAAATAAAAAATACAAAAGACAATGGCCACAATGATGAAGATTAAAAAATATACGAGAATTAAACATAGTATTTTAAATTTTAAATTTGTAATTCCTTTTGAGCTTAACTCACAATAATTCAGTTTTAAATGCAACTAAATATAACTGCGGAGCGGTAGCTCAATTATTTTGCAACGGTAAAATTACAGCCGACACTGAAAATGTGGCCACAACACTATTTTAATTGATTTTACAATAATTATCGAAGTTTTCTCAATATGTTATACGCACCACAAGCAAAAGGAACTGGATCATTTGTGTTATTTTAATGCTTGACCCTAAAGAACCAATTTTATGCGTTAAAGATCGCAAAAAACGTATAGACGCACACAATATTTATTCCAAACTAACACAAATTTGTAACATCTTTTATTAATATTTAGTGTACCCTTCAATTATGTTCTCTAAAACGTTTCATAAATTTTGAATACACTCCTGTGAGATTTTCTGCCAAAAAGTGTGATAGCTTGCTGGAGCTATCCTTTACTGTTGTAGGAAGTTCCATTTCAGACTAGAATCTCCAAACATTTTCAATGATTTGAAGTATGGGGATCTCCCTGGCCATTGAAAACGATTACTGCAATGATTTACAAATCATGTCGGCATTTGTCGAGCACTACGGTGGGCGCATTCTCTTGCTGGAGGATGTAATCTGCCGTTCCAGGGAACTCGGCACTTCTTGTTACGCCTGAGAAATCAAATATGAGTCTCATCATGGGAGCCTAAAGCAGCCTAAATTATCACAGAATTTTCACCTACTTGTCTGTGACAACGTATTCGCTTTTTTCAAATGTCATGTTGATAACGGAAAAATCTTTTGCTCCTAGATCATGTGCTTCCTGGTAAAATTGAGCCAGTTGTTTTTATCCGTAACAGTTGAACCCTTTGAATATTTTACGTCATTAGTTGTTAGTGTTGCACATTGTACATATTGGTCTAGATATATCTGTTACAGCTATTTGACATGCAGTAAGCTAAAAATTTAAAGCCTTAACTTGCTACTATAAGCCTGACTTTGTTAATTCTAGATCATGTCCTTCAGTTTTCAAAAAATTACAAATAACGTGCTCACCTCGATTATTCCGTGTTACGGTTTCTGAATTTTCCTTCCTTTAATGCTGAAATGTGTCCTTTATCATATTCGCTTAATAGTTTTGCACTTGCATTTATCAGTATGTTTGAACTTTGCTGTCACAACGATTAACACACGATTTTCTCTTTTTATCAAAGAAGCAGCCCTGCGATCATGCTTTAGATGCTTCCTTAGAGGTTCCACTGCTGATGGTGAATAGCAAATGACACTGGGACACAAAGGATTAATTTAGTAATCACTTGCTCCGGGAATCCCCTTTTACGAATTGATCTAACATATTCTCTAAGATTGTTAAACATTTTAAGCGCGGACTGTATGTTTTTTAAGTTCTGCCTAAGACGAATAAACAAATTCCTTCACAAATCCATTTTTTACGTTGTCACACTAATAAACGTGAAAATCGTAAGCCTGCTTACTTTTGGCGTTTCTTCGAAACTAGTAAATTCTAAATCTTGTCGAATTTCAAAAAGAAGCTTATTTGTCAATATTATGATTATATTTGATGTGGTCGTGGATATATTAAAATAACTGATTAAACAATTTTGGTTTCAAAGTTTTAAGAAATATTTTACATGAATTTAATTTAAATGCACTAATATAGGTTCTAAAACTGAAATTCGGTTTAATTTCCAAGGTTTTTGTATTTTAAAAATGCAGACGGGATAAAATCCATATTTATTTATTTCAAAAGTTAATTTTCTTTGTTTGAGTAAGGCTTACTAATTGACGATTAAAACGCTTAACTATAGCTTAACTATTCTTTAAATAGTTTATGGGTCCTGCGAGAATACTGATAATACAAACTAACGTAACTTAAGCCTCTAGTCATAAACTAACCTTAGGGCAGTTTTCACCATTTGTGCTTAAATTAAGCGGTGCTAAATTACCTTGACAAGAATTGTGACAATAATGAATACAATAGGATTCAATTGAAGTTTAAATCTAAAATACCATGTAAATGGCCTTAGGTTGTATCTTAAGTAAATAATAAACAAAACTTCCATTTTTGTTGTATATCTAAAGCTATAAAATTCGGAAAATCTTTTTAGTCCTTAGCTGTTACTAGAAATCTATTATAGGAAGTTTTTAACATTTAATATTAATGCCGCTTACTAAAATGTTGTGAAAATGGTTGCTATAGAATCCCGTTGATGTTTTTCAAACAAAATTGTAAAATAAAGAACTTATGTTCTACATTTTTGAAGTATTTTAAAAGGATATAAGCAATAAGTATGAGAATACCCCTGACTTGATATATTTTTAGCGTCGCGACAACTCGTTTATAATTTATATCCACTTGACGTTGTCTTTATATGTTAAAGTAATTTTCAAAATTAGTCAGATTTGATTGTAGAACCGGTGGGATAGTTTATAAGTCTTTCTTTAGGTTGGAAGTATTTTCAGTTGTACACCTGTGGTTTGGTATAGATAAAAACTTCGTTAACAGTACATATTTGTCTATAATTTCAGTCACATTTTTGAATAATTTACGCTAGCATTTTTCGTTATTTACTTTCTTCCTGATTTTTCTTTTAATCTGATTAAAAGAAAATATCTAGATTTTTTTATTGGAGGCTTTTATTCGGCTGTAATGTCTAATTCAGCATTATGGCGGAAGAGGACACCTTACTGCACGGTGAAAAGTGAGTGGAACCGGCCTTACTCCTTAAGTGAATTGAAGAGCTTTTATTATCCTTATTTTCTTGTCAATCCAGGAGAAGTTAATGGAAGATTCTAGAGAAGTGTTAATGTGATGTTGGACACGTTAAAAATCCTTACTTGCAGTGGACCTCCTTCAGATTCGGTAAAATTCTAGTAGGCATGGGCGAAATGTCTATATGACAGTTCTAGTCCAAGAAAGTAAAGGAAATTTTCGCATTCTGAAATCTCAACCACAAAAAAAAACAAACAACAGATGAAGGACGCTAAGGTGGTTAATTTCATTAAGTAAACGGTCCATCTTCTACGGGTAGAGGGCGACTTCTCTTCTATGTATTGTGTAACTCCACTAATTTTAAAAATAGCATTTATAATCTGGGAATTTTGTTTTAGAGGAGTGAAACCACGATAGATTATTATGTAGCAATCGAATGACGATCTTGTGTATTCTAAAATTAGTTACATCGTTTGAACTCATCTTAAAATAAGTAACACTTTTCATTGTTTATGATTTTTCGTGACAAAAGTCACTATCAATATATGCATCCTTTGATATATACTACTTCGCAAATGAAATACCTTGCATATTTAGGTTACTTGTTACTAGTTAGTGTTTTTTTGTCAAAACTTGCTTTACTCTCAATTGTTACATTAAGCAAAATTAGCGGCTTCCTTGATACAATTATCTCATATTTGCTGTTACTGTTTTATATTCTGAGAGTTCAAGATGTAGAAAAAGGAATTTCGCCTCCATCTACTCCTGTTAATAGTGTAATTGGAGGCGTACAACACTGAGGTCTAAGAATGAAACATTTTGAGTTACTTCGAGGGTTGGAAAGAAAGTAGTGATAACAGAGCCATATATAAAAAAAACACTCAATGTAAACCTCTGATATATTTATCACTTGATGCTGCAATTCTAGAATGCGCTAGGAGTGCCGCTTTGATTGATGTCGGAGAACGAATGCCACCCGTTTTCTTGAGTGTATTCCTGAATTAATTGAATACATTAAAGTGGCTAAGCGCTTGCCTAGTGAATATGAACAATGATGTTGAGGAACGTCTCGCCTCCACCGTGCTAACAAATCGCTCCTAGGAGCAACATTGTAACATAGAATATTGGTATGCAAGGCAATGAACACACGAGTTTGAAAAGGTCGCCATTTTTTCCAGATATCTATGGCAGTATATGGAATTATAAGTCTCGTCCTGAGAAACTGCTTGATAAATTATCACTCCATCGACATCATACAGTTATCGGTAGTATTTCCACATCTCAGGCCCTTAATTAGTGTTTTGGCCTGGGGGCATATGACTGACGCTACTAAACAAGTACTTTAGCTTTGTCTTGTAAGAAAGTCTGTTAAATATCTATAGGATTATAAGACACACATCGTGCTGCATTTTGATGATACAATGATACAGGTAATTCTTCCACCATGTGTTAAACTGTAGCATGGCTTTTTCGCCAATTTAACTACAGCAATGTTCGAAACAACTCTACACAACGCGCTTCCATGTCAAGATGATATTTACATTCTCAATTCTGCTACGGTCTTTTCGAAACGTAAACTCCCAGAGCACCTCATATGGTAAGGTAACATTACCACAAGTTTTTCTTAGACCCTTTTTTAACGTCTCTTTCATGTGACACCTAGATTTTAATTTACAATCGATTTTTGGATTTATAAAACATCTTTTTTGGGCTACCCTCTTTACCACTAGTACTTTAGCACATACAACTCGTCTGTCTACGTGCCCTGTATATATCACATTGGACGCGTTAGTAATATCGGAGCCTTTATTTGTTAATATACAACTTGGTAATAGTGTTACCACTACTTTCTCTGCAGCCCTTGTAAACTAATTTTGATAAATATATTTAATTAGCTTTGAAGATAGTCATAATTATAAAAAGATATGTCTGTTTCAGCATAAAAAAGAAAGAAAATTTCTCATACAAAAACGAGTCGAAAATCCATAATAAATAAAAAAGATGTCAAACTTTTGATATAAAAATAATTTAACTACATTGATACATTCATATGAGGACCAAGCATGAGACCGTCGCATTAGTAAAAATACTTAAAATATCGAGTTATCCCCTAATTAAACTAAAATTATTTTAATTTATTGTGCTGTTGCATTACAACGTTATAATCTTTTTGGTAGAAATTTTCGATGCTTCTGTTGAAGTCTTAAGATAACAATTAAAATATTAACTAATTTAATTTAAATTAAACTTTAGGGAACCACGTTTGGAGTGTTTTCATCGTTAATTTAATTTACAGTCTCAATTTGAAAATTATGAATTCTTTATTAATTTATAACTTATTTTATTGTTTTTAGTTGGTGTATTTTTTAAGTAATTTGGGGATTTACTTCTTAGCAACAAATAAACATTTGCTCCCGTGATAATAGGTCAATTTTGTTGGAGTTCTCTCAAAATCTCAAGGGTGGTGACGCAAACATAAAATTTGTGACCAATGACAGCACCTTCAAGATATTTTGAAAATTTCAACATTTTTCATTAATAAATAATACATCAATGGCGTCATGAATAGCACCAACGTATTCAGGTCTAAACTGTGCCTAAACGTCTTGATTTATAAATCGAAACGCATCTCCACCACTGAGTTTTTGCGGGGACTTTAACTGAAAATTAGGCTAAACCCTTAGTTTTTATAGAAAATGTAAAGAAATAAAGGCACTATAATACTTTTACACTTAATTCTAAAAATACTGCAAAATTTCTGCAGACAAAAATTTAAATTTTTGGCCTTTAAGTAAGAGGCTATAATTATTTGCCACGTCAAAATGGTCATAGATAAGATTCAGAAATTTTAACTTTTGCTAATATTAAATTGGTCTTATAAACCTGTTCATATCAAATGACATTTACTATTAAAATAAAAGATTCTGACATATGACAATTAATATTAATTCGTTTCATAGGATACATTTCAATTTCTATTACCTATATTCGGTATAGAAAGTTTTAATAATTGATGACTAACGTTGTGTAAAAGGATTGAGAGTTTGAAAATCATAAATAAAATTATTTTTCAACAAGTCATAATGTAACGCTTATTCCTAAACTTTAAAGTAATTATAAAACTGCCGCTTTAATTTTAATTACTGTACAATTCAAAACTGGTACAGAATGACGGAGTTTAAAATATAATAAAATTCATACAGCAATTCTCAAGCCATTTAGCCATTGTTAGTTTTTAACGTAGAAAGGTCGCATACACCGTCCCCGGCTGATGTAGTGGTTAGCATATTTGATTCTGCACCCAAGAGTCGCGGGTTCAAACCCGATCGAGGTCGGTCAATTTTTCAGCTGAGAACAATTTAAAAAACATGCCTTCTTCTCGGATAAGGAAGTAAAATCGTAGGTCCCGTGTCAGTGTGATGTTTGGCACGTTAAAAATCCCTACTGGCGGTGGAACTCCAGATTCGTCAAAATTCTAGTAGGCATGGCGAAATGACTATATATTAGTTCTGGTCCAAGAGAGCCATGGAAAATTCCGCAACCCGAACCCTCAGCCACAAAAACCAGCGAACAAACAAGGTCGCATACATCGCAAGTCGGTTTAAAATTAATGGCAGTGGTTTAGTAACGTTCTGTAGATCTTCCTTTAACCATAACGTGATTATTTAAATGTTTAGATTTGATTCGATTGTAATGTTCGTACACTCGTGCAAAACGATCATAAGTGGCATTAGAGAAGATTGCGTTTAAGGCTTCCAGAAGATTTCCACAAAAATAAACAGCAACGGTCTCTTGACTGTTACTCAGTATTTACCGCAACAAACTGTGCTCTTGAAGGGCTCGTTTATGTTTTCAAAAATTTTATTGGTAGAACTTAATGACAGCATTTGAGCTGCTGCTTGGCAGCTTTCTGTCAATTAGGGTTTTCCTTATCAGCGTTTGCTAAAAGAACTTGGTTGATGCGCAGCATCAATAATTGTAGTGCTCTCGACTTCCTCAGCGTTCTTTCAATAAGTAACAAGCCGGTACTTTATTATATTATGTTAACAATATCGCGGTTTTTGACACCACAACATTACCGGCCTCATTTTGACAAGTCGTCCACTAAAGCAAATTATGTTTATTTTAGCAGTGGCGAAATAAATTCGTCTTGCAGATGCCTTGCTTAGATAGTCGGATATTGCTCGCAATTTTTGCCCCGGAAAGCCCGACGTCTAAGCGATGGAACAGGTTTCCGTACACTCAAAAATTGTCATTTCGGAAACGGAGCCCTTAAGGAAAGCTCTGCGCCGGAATATATACCTAAGGATTGACTTTAAGCTTCCTATTTAGACGCTACTTAACATTTAATTAGACTTAGAAGGTATGATATTGCATTTGATAAGATTCGCTCAGTGTGTGGCTCGACTTCTTTGCGACGGGAGCAACTTCTGTTCTGTTCTGTGGATGCCAAAAAAGTTGGTTAGCGATTTACTCCACTTGAGCAATACACGTTTTGTTTCACGCTATTTTACAAGTTTATTGAGCTGTTATTTGTAACTAATGTTAAGTCAGTGTATCCATTAATCTTTTACAATATTTTTAAGATTTAAAAGTAGATGCTAATGATTGGGTCTTCAAATAAGGAGTATCGACAATTACTAATTTGGAAATTTTGTATTGCTGTGAAAATATTTGCATAAAATTGTGCTTCTGAAAGTCGTCATGGTTGTCATTTAGTAAAAATAAACGTGCCGAAGAGTAAATAGCAGGCTATTTTCTAATTAGAGATTTCCAAAAAGCTACAATTTATAGCTGTGTAGGTTTATACAATGTTATAATTAATTATTTGTTACTCATTTAAAGGACAGTTATTTCACCGTGGTATAACTAATGAAACATATCAAATTATATAATTTTTGCAATATGCTAATAGTTTGCAATTTGCTAGTTATGTAAAATTGCATAAATGTGTCTCGCAATGCCATTTATGGCAAATTAATGAAAAACAAAGGATTTGTACGTCATAAGTTATAAATGAAATACAAACTATACATTGATTTAGATATATATATATATATATATATATATATATATATATATATATATATATATATAT
>JAHWXV010014409.1:0-10878 GCA_024586415.1 Phrixothrix hirtus | reverse complement strand
ACCAAGTACACCAATTATATCAAGTACACCAAACAATAATAATAACAAGCAGCAGCAGCATACTCATTATCACAAAAATGCATCATTACCATACATGCAAATTATCAATCAATCACACAAAAAAGGATTAATCACATGCTAATTCTTATTCTTCTTCATAAGTATAGCAGCAGCAATAAGTACATTATTATTCATTACCGTTGGCACGCCATTTTGTTCTCTCGCTCTTTTCTATATTTTTTTCAATCGCATGCCGGCGCGCCATTTTGCTTTGACTTCAGACACGCCCCTACTCACTCATTTACATATAAGCAACATCTAAGACACATCCCACTTACGTTACAATACGCACACGCCCCGTTTACTCCCACTAAAATTATATCTCTCTCGCACCACCATAACCCCACTCTTCGAGCTCACTCTAACCGAAACCCGGAAAACTCCATTCACAGCCACACCCACACACGCTCTAGCTCACTCGCACACACACACACACCTATCGCACCTCTCACTCGCTCTCTTACTACTTATTTTATACACGCAAAGGAAAACTACAGGGGGGCGGGAAACTCTACCTCGTCCTTCCCCCGCCAATCTCATTACTCCTCGCCCTGGGTTTATCTAGAACGTCAGTTACTTCACTACTCATATTCGATTTGACTATATGCAAGATATGTACATCTCTTATTTGTATATTATAATTATTATTTATTTAAATCGAGGAATGCTACCGAAATGCTTTATGGAAAACGTTATTACAAAGTAAAAAAGCAAGTTTCTTAATTCATGCGAATGTTCGTAGGATTATGTATACTTTACATTTCTGTGACGCTACGAATGTAAATAGCGTTGCTTCCGATTTAAAAGTTTATAAAATACTTGGTTTGATTTTTGACAAATTTATTTAATTTATTAATCACGTATATAAAGATCTTTTATTAATTTAAAAATGTAAATTTTAACAACAGTACTTATCCCCAGAATTTTAGAAGTAGTAATTCCAATGTAAGCACCGATGTTTAAACATAAAGTCAATATTAAAACTAAGGTGTAAATTAAATTTATAGCTAAAGAATAATATCCTGGTAACTAAACCTATATTTTTGAATTTACAAATTAAAATGCGCACATAATATTTATATAAAAAAGCGAGTGAGTCGAATTTATTAATTAACAAGCAATTAGTAGTTAATGTAGTTGCCTTGGTAACAGCACAGCCTCAAGCACATCCATCCCACAGAACTTAAATTTTAACCTTTTTAGTCTGTCAGGACAATTAACCCAATTTTAAATTTTCCATTTAGCAATATCCTAAATAAAATAAATTCAACTTTCAAAAAACGTTTGAATTAATATAATTATTTGTACAAATTATGGGTTCGTTTTGAAATGCAACTGTCTAATTTCAAAAGTGATTGTGATGTAAAATAAAATGAAAAGGAATCTACAATATTTTTTTACTGATACGGCTTTCATTTAATTTAACCAGAAAATTGAGGTAGTTTTCATATACTTTTTGGATATATTAAATCCAAAGAAATATTAAAACGTATTTAACATATTGTTGGAGACGAGTAACGGTGCGGCATAAACTATAAAAAAGATGAATTTTTATTGATATTGACAACCGATCTAGATAGTGTAGTGGTCAATACTATAGAAATTATTCGCGTGTTCCGGCTCTGATTCAGGTTTCCACCGGTTTTTGTATTTTACTCATACCTATCCTCATACTTTTAAACGCCCCGTTTTCGACTGAAGGTAAGTCTTAGTAATCTCTACTGCGGTCTACCTACATAAAAGTAGAATTAAAATAGCAGCGATATTCCTTCTAATAATGACAGAATAACTCCTTCCTTTTCGAGAAGCATTATACTGTTAAGCATTTTTGATATAGCAAATTACAAAATTTTATCAAAAATGAACAACATTGTTGTTATTTTAAAGCGCTATTAGAAAATACAAAAGATAAAAGTCCAACAGGTTCCACATGCAAATTCAATGGTTGACTGTTTGACTATGTTTTTGATAATTAAAATCAATTATTGGCCAAAAGAGTTGAGGAAAAATACCAGAGAGAAAATATTTTGTTAAACTAAAAGTTTTAACTTCCTTTACTTCTAATACACAGATTTCTATGCAGATAAAGAAATTTTGCGCATACATTTACAGCAACCATTTTACTCAAGATATTCTTCTGGAGTTTCTCCAGAAGATACATTACAATAAAACATAATACACGTTCCTTAGTGATTTATTGCTTGATATTCGACTTAGTGCAGCAGTAGTAATAAAAGACAAGTTTCAAAACAATCAAGCATATTATTTAAGTATCTGCTAAAGACCCTGACTTGTCTGATAAAAACATATTTTAGCGTGTTATTGTTTTCAAAAATGATACAAATATTTTTGTAATACTCGTTTAAGTTTACAAGTTTATTAATGAAAAAATCGGCATCAAATATCATACCACGCTATATTCTTATTGTAATATAGGTGCCAGCAAAGAAGTTTTTCTTGCTCCTATTTTCTCACAAGTTATAACAAGTCGGAATTGCTCTTTGCACCTCGAAAGGTTGTCTGAGATACCTATTACCCTGAATTAACTAGCAGCTCTGGTTGCCGCAGTGGAGAAATGGGGGGCTCTACGCTTACGATGAGGTTAATTAGGTTAAAATTCAAGAACGGCTTGCATGTGTCAAAAATCGGTAAAAAGTCGTAATTTTTGGGCGCAGCCTTATCTAACTATCGTAACGGTTAGATCTTTTCCAGAAAAGAAACGGTAAGGAATCTTATTTCAAATCGAACGGTTAAAATTTTACCATGAGATACTTACTAGTTACTTACTTAGCGTAAGCCACTGGAGAGGTACTTCTAACGCAGTTCGGGTTAGACTTACAATTTATAAATGTTTTACTTACTTATATCTAACATTTTTCTGTAAAAGTTATAGTTAATACGTCTATGGAGGCTTATAACAGTAAAATAATAAAAACGTGTGCACTAAATATTTCGCTTATAATAACACACAAAAAATAGCATGGTACAAACAATTAAAGAGTATTTAAACATTTGTTTACATAAAACTAAAATAATGGGCAAAAATAGGGGACCCCGTTTTAATTCCTGTATTTATTTTAAAATTAATGACAAGAACTGGCCCCGTCTAGTTGTTGCCTGAAATTACAGTAAATATTTCAATTAAATATACTTTTGTTCATTAGTTATATTTGACACAAACGTGAATAAAATTACCTATCCGTTACTGAATGAAAGCAAGTTTTTCCAGCGGACATAAATGCATGAACAATGTGGTTGGTTGTCGGATTCCCCGAAGAAAGGCAGTGAATTGAAAAAAATCGAAGAATGTCACTTACTTGAGGTATCTGCTGTCTGCGACCTCGAAGAAAAGGTGCGACCTTCATTTACTTATTTTTATTGTACCTTGCGTACTACCTCATCGGCTCCTAGCCTTAACTAACGAATCGGACAGATGATCAACGCTAACCCCAAACGAAATAGGCCTTTAGCGGTAATACGTCGAATTCTCAATAATTCGGCCTCCAATGTACATGCATATAAAAGGGTAGCTCGTCGATGACTTCCTTATAATTATTCTAGGCACGCACACACACGCACACACGCACACACACACACACACACACACGCATCTGCACAAGTTAAAAATTGAAGAGAAAAAACTAATACTTTCTGGGACACCTGTTTCAAAATTAACTGAATTAATCTTGTCGTGTGCGGATCAACTGCGGTACAAGCCTTTGAAATTTTATTTATGGCTGCAAACAGAGCACGTAGCGAAGGGAACTTGCTGAACAAAACCGGTGACTTCAATCTAATTAGACCATTAGAAGAATAAAAATTAGTCTAGCTTCTCAATATACAAGACTGTCAACGCTTCGATTTTAATAGCTAAGTTTCGTACAATAGTCATTGTTTTAAAATCATTCTAGCGTGCATTTTCACATTTCCCTTCATTGCATGTTACGCCTCTGATGCGAGCTATGTCATACTCCTTCCCGTTAATGGTTTGTAAACCATATATTGCGTTGAGGCGATTAATGTAAATAAAATAATTATCCCATATTTATTTACTTTTGCAGCAGCTAATTATAATGATTTTCCTGTATTTATTGGTATTTATAAATTAATTACAAGAGCTTAGCTATCACACATTTGTTGGTGAAATTAAATCAAACATATCTATGCTTGTAACGGTAAGATTAGGCGTTACACCCTTAACGGGTATATGCAGTGGTAATTAATCAGGACTTACGGCGGTACCTCGGCAATCAGTGTGAAAATTGGGGTGGTCTGACGACAGCTATTAAGTTCAGAAACGTCGTTGGGTTGAAAAGGTCATTGTTAGTGGGCGTCAAATCGCTAATTGAGTCCAAATTATAAGAATGAATTAAAAAATGGAGACTTTAATTATAAATCAAATATCGAGAAACCATCATGCTGCTTGCGCATAACGAAACAGAATTGAACGCAAATGAATGTATGGATCGCCGTGTTCTGCAGAATTACAACGTTTGCTTGCTTTATCTGCATAATTTAACTGAAATAAAAGGTTACTTATAACCTAGGTGTCTAGGTCTACGTCATAATACAAAAAATTAAATCACGTATATTTATATAATGAAATATCTCAGTTGGCACAATGCATAATGTGACAAATGCAATGCGTTCAAATGTGTTTGAAAAATTCATGACTAGGTTTAAATACCGGGTGTTCCGCAGCTCGAAGGTCATATCGAATATATGTGTTCTTAAGGTAATTTTGACACGAAAAGTTTTAATATACATATATCCTATTGTACCGCGTTTTCGAGTTATAAATAAATCAAGCTTTTAAATAAGATTAAATTTAACGCAAATAAACAAGGTAGCGTAATGTCGTTTTGCATTTGTTATTAGTTGACAGTTTGTTATTAGTTCTTTATCTCCAAATTGATAATTAATTGCAATAACTACATTTTCTAATAATAAATATGCTGACATGTTTTGTGTATGGGTTTTATAATGGTAACGCGCTTGCGGCAGTTGCAGAATATCAACAAAAATTTCCTAATCGTACACTACCAAACAGATGAGTATTTAGTATTGTTCATCAAACTTTTAAACAATTTGGTAGGGTATGAAACAGAAATTTTGAAAACGACGCAAACGATAGAACGTAATCCCACCGCTAGTATTCGACGAGTTTCTACTCGTCTTGGAATACCTCAAACATCAGTTTTGAGAACCGTGTACGGTTTTAATCTGTATCTTTTTCCCTACCGGAGTAGTCAAGCTTTTCAACCCAATGATTACTTTGCTTGCCAGGAATTTTGTCGATGGATTTTGCATAACCAAGATCTTCGTAACAACGAAGCTTATTTCGATAGAGATGGAATAACGAATACACGAAATTCGCACGTGTATGCACCTCTGGAGATAAATACTCGTGCAACGAAAGAAATAAATTTCCAGAATCGTTTTTCGGTGAATATTTGGTTCTGTATCTTAGAAACCCAACTGGTCGGACCATTCATACTTCCAAATCGTTTAGCAGGAGAGCAATATTTAAATGTTTTTCAGGAAACTCTGCCACTGTTATTGGAAGACATTTCACTAAATTTGAGGCAATAAATGTGGCTGCAACATGATGACGCGGCACTACATTTTTGTAGAAGGGTTACTACATTTTTAAATCAAGAGTTCCCACACCTATAGATAGGTCAAGGAGGTGGGGTTTCTTGGTCTGCTAGATCGCCTGATCTTACACCCCTAGATTATTTTCTTTGGGGTTACCTGAAGACTCAAGTGTATTCTATTAAGATGAATACTAGAGATGAACTAATTACCAGAATTACAGAAATCACCAATCAAATGAAAAATAATTTGGATATGCTACAAAATTCTGTAAATTCACTTTTGCGAGGGACCGAACTGTGAATTATTAATGAGGGTGGTCATATTGAACCAAATTTGAATATAATCTAACTTGGTATTCCTTGTTTCCAACATATAGTTAATTCAAACTTCCATTGACATCAAAAATCTTCTACATTTTCTAATAAATATTTACATAGTGTCGTTTAGTTATACTCAAAGATATTTATAAAATGTATGGTAAAATTCTGTTCAAAGTTAGCGATAAATATATTCTTGTTATTTTAAACGAGTAGATTTGGGAGGCCTTTATAAAAAGGCGGACGGATAAATGATAGATGAAAAAATCACTTACTCTGCGGTGACCACAGCAGGACTGTAACGATGCTTTAAATTATCCCTCTGGTCAGGTTCTGCAAGATCGTGCTTGACAGCTCGGAGTACAATACATATCGACCCTATGCCTTTGTAGAAGGTTGCAGTGGATATTAATAGACCCAATAGAAGATTCTCCTCTCAAGGGCCAGTGCTGAATTTCCATAAATTCGACGATTTATAATTAGATAGAAGAATGGATGCACTTGTCGGCCATACAATTGATTAACGTTTTGCAAGGTAACTATATCGCATTCACACAACTTTTCACGAAAAGGACTGTCGCCTCAGCTGTTATTTGGTCGCTCTAAGACTAACTGCTTATCGTCTTTGCAGGAAAGGAAGTAATGTATTTCCTAGAGGTTCGTTTGTGCAGCACCGTTGTCAGTTTACCCGAATCTATAAATTATCTCGACGTGATAAATTTATAGCACGCTTTGCGCGTTGATATTTTCCATACATATATATGACGGTTCAGAAAATTTCTCTATTACACAGGTAAATTAAATATTTTATATTTTCGCTCGGGCGTAGCTCGTTGTGACGGCTGGGTTCGGGGTAGTAAAAGGGTTTGCCCTGATTCCAGCAGAACCTGGTGTTTACTCCCAGTACGTCCTGGTCGATATCGCTATGGAAAGATGATTACAGATTAAAGACGTGCAGTCGACGGATGTAATTCAATTTCTTATGTAAAACGAACTTTTCTGTTAAATTATTTAATTATGTTTGTTTTAAGTTGATTACTTTGGCGGTAAAATAACAAGAGTAAAATCTTCACAACGTGATTTATTTATATCAAACAAATAAAACAAGCAACATTCAAGTTTTACATGTATACATATAATACAATTAAATTATTTCAACAAAAGCAATTTTTCGTGTCGGTGCCTCGGTGACTTGATTTTAGTAGACGCAAAGCGTCGCTTTGATAGGGACAGAGCGCACCTCGCTGTCTGTAGGTTGTACTCCTCTCCTTTATGGCTTTGAATCCACGAAATTCGGTACAACTCGAGTCGTCTGAGTGGCGTCGTCGCTTGCGAGCACGGTTCATTACGTAACAGATCGGATAATTTCGGCGACGGTACCTTGTTTCAGTGACCGGTGCCACACGACAGAGTAAGGTGTAGTGACGACGAGCGTCATTTACAGTTCGCTACCGAGAAACAGGACCGTCATATAACTAACCGATAAAGGCGTTCGCGTTTCCACTACCTAGACAACACAAAACGAAGGCGTTCTATTAATCCTTGTAGGCGAAAATTTGACCACTGCCTAGCAACACATCCAACCTCGGCCGGAAGGCCGTCGAGATTTTGAACGGCGCAACGTCTGCGATTCTCCGATACCAAGCAACAGAGAATTTCAGGGTTTGCGTAGTTTTGACACCCGGAACGGACTGCCTACAGATCAACGCAGTCCGCCTCAAATTCAAACTTCCAGGTAAAGCAATATCTTCCCGTTCAAATAACTGAACCGACTAGTTGGATCTCAGTTCAAAACTATGGCGGTGATTTAGATTTTTAACAACTCTGCGGAGAGCGGCCTATGCGCCTTGTAGATATCAAAGCGTTTAGCGTAATATAATCCATACGGAAAAAGTTCATTATACCGGGCTCTATGAATGACCCCTAGGTACAAGTTCTGCCAGAGAACTCCTTTTACATTGGAAATGTAGGCCTTTTATAGTGAACTTTCTATAGTTGTTCTCTATTCTACGAATGGAAATGGTGACGGCGTACTCCATCTTACATTTATTGATAAGACTGTAGCGTGACGCGCTCGTCTATCAATTTATTATTATGGAATATCGTCTCAATACAATTAATGATTTTATATTAATTAAATTATCTTAGATTGTTTCTCTAATAGTTTAAATGTTTCATTTGGTGGTGCAATGTTTGTTATTAATTAGCATACTTAATTTCTATGTTATACAATTATTTTATATTAAAAGAAATTAAAACAATTAGAAATAATTCAAAATAATTCGAAATAACTCAGACTAAATCACTCACGTTTGGTTTTAAAGCACTCTTAGAGTTCTTATTGTCTTTACAGATGTTTTATATATTTAAGCTTCCGGAAATTAATTGATAGATAATGGAAATACGCGTAATTTGTAGCAAATTTACACTTGCATTTCACTTTATCACTACATTTCTACGGGAAATGTTACAATATATATGCACACAGGGTGGCAGATATGTATGGAAATGGGAAAGTATTTCCAAAACGGCCGAAGAGAAAAGATTCATTTTTAGACAAGTTATATAGCTGATTAATATTCACATTTACCGTACTTACTATTTAAAACAAATGAAGCTTGTAGGGCACGGTCGCCATCTTAAATTTTTTATTAAAGCTAGAATTCAAAACCGATACAAATGAAATAAATCTAAATAGGTAAAACTAATAAGCAATAAAATAAAATAAATGAAAAGGAAAGTATGATTGCAAAATAAGAAAATAATACAATTTTTTTTACAAACGATTTTCAAAATGTCCTTCGTTTATTTCTTTACAATAATGGATACATTAAATAAAGCTGTTTAATGAATTCGGAAAAATATCTGGAGAAATATCAACAGGTGCATTGATAATTCGTTCTTATTGTGCTTCAATAGTTGTTGGTCGATTAACATAAACTTGATTCTTTAAATAACCCCACAAGAAAATGTCTAGAGGGGACAAATCAGGATATTTAGAAGGCCTGCAAATATTTCATTTAAATATTGCCCTATTTACTGTTCAAAATGAGGTGGTACTCCATCCTGCTAGAACTAAATGGTTTCTAATAATAGATTTCAATTTTCATAATTTGGGAATATTTGTCTTAGTCGAGGAAATGACATGCTGTTATAATAGTTCCAAATATCTTGCAGATGTCAAATTTTCATTAATAAAGAACGGACCTATGATATGGCGACCAAATACCACACCAAACATTAATGTTTTGTGAATAATAATGATTCACGGCACATTTTAAAATAGGCATTAACATATCTCAAGGATAATTAATTGTCTGGCGTTTAGTGGTGAATTACGTCAATCTAATAAATACCCATCTCTTTTAATAGATTATAATAATCCTCTCGAGTTAGTATCATTCAATAATTACAATCAGCCCCTATCTGCAAAACTCGTGTGAAATTTCATTTTCAATTTGCCAACACACTTAAATGTTACCTAAATTGTATTTCTACAACTAATTACACCACAATAAACTGTGCTAAAATTTTAGGGCATGTCTTCATTTTAAGCCTCTTAAGCTATTATTTCTGATTTTCACTGATTATAAACGGTAAAACTAATTCGAACATAAATATTTTGGTAATACTAGTTTTAACTAAAATTACAGGTTAAAACACGATTTAATTGAAAAATTGCAAATTATCCGTGTTTTACAAATGCTTTCAGTTATTTCGCGTTCTGACCAGTTAACACTAGAATTGACAAACGTGTCTGGTAATTTCGCGTTTTAACTAATTACAACTAGCTTTCGCCGATTTCGGGATTTAACGGTAACATAAATAATTAATGCAAGTGCCTTCGTTCTAAACTCCGAATTTTTGCAAAAATTCCAAGATTTTCTAAAAATTTAGACGCCCTTATAATTGTTGTCAAGTAAATACGCTGGTTGCAGATTATAACAGCTTGAAAGCTCTTTCCCCTTTGTTGTGGTTGAAATTTGTCTAACCGGCAGCTCGAAGCTAATTAATCTGGAGTTAATTAACAAAACAAAGGCATCGTAAATTAATTTAATCTATCTTGGTTTGCCAAACATTTTACATCAAAGGAGTACATATTCTTCTTATCGATAACACAACATCCAAAAGCGTTTTCTATTTTAATTAATTTAAAACAAATTGCAAGCAGTTCCATATATTCAACTAGTGAACATCAACATTTTTAAGGAGTCATTTAATCTGTATTGTACCATATATGAGCTTACTTTTGTGAAAAACTTATAGATTTTATTAATTTAAAATGGATCAGAAACTAATAACAGCTTATTTATTGGTCTATTAATTTCTATTTATGTGAAATTAGAATATATGTTAATTGATATATTTGATGAAGTTTGTCATTATGTTCAAAACTGTAAATTATATACTCTGTCTTATTTGACATACATTTTAATGTATAATGGAGCAATGTTTCACATGCAATTATTTTGAGATGTATGAATACGTTAATTGCTTGTTTCATTGATTTATATTTCGACGTTTCATAAAGAACTAATTTTTAATTGTCTAGATACCCAAGAAATTTTAAGAGACTTAGATCTAAATAACTGACTATAACGATTTGTGCAAGAAATTTCAAATCTATTTATTATTAACTCACGTATATATAGAAGAAGTTAGGAGAGTTCCTGATTATCAACTGATTCTCCAACTTGTGCTAGCTACGACCGTAAATTTCGTAGGCAATCTTTTATTTAAAATGCCGAGCTAATATCGATCTACCGAAATATCTCCTATTCTATTTCAAGTAAGATTATTATTTAAAATGCGTCAACTTTATTCCAGCTTGGGTACCTACAGATAAAGACAAAAGAGTATGTGGAGCCCACATTATGCCTGATTCCGATGTATATATATATAT
>JAHWXV010014393.1:0-10434 GCA_024586415.1 Phrixothrix hirtus | reverse complement strand
AATTTAAAATGTGTAAGAGAAAGTCGTGTGTTGTCTCACACCAGATTTTTACTTTTTATTTAAATCTATAAATTATTTTTGCTTTAAATGAGCTCAAAATGTAATTATAAAACTCTTAGTACATGTGCACAGGAAATTATAAATGGATGGATTATTTATGCTTTTTAATTAATTTTAGAGTTTACAATTTAGGTGTATAGGAAAGTCACTAACATCAATAAACTCAAATTAAATTTAAAATGAGTAAGAGGCAGTCGTGTGTTGTTTCACACAGGATTTTTTAACTTTAAATAATAATAAATATAGTCGTTTTATACGAAACTAAATGTACCTTTACCTCTTTTATTGATTTTTTTTGATAGGAGCGTCATCAAACATAGAGAAAAGAGGTTTGTAGAAAATCCATTGTCCATTTTTAATACTTGTTTGTGTTGACGGTAAAGCGAACAAATCCAGCTCAGATTTTACGCATTCCCAAGACTGAGTATGAAGAAAAGTTATATTAGTGTTTGCTAAATATATCTTTATAATTTTCAGTAACAACTTTTCGTTTGGCAGGCGTCTTTTTCTTCCTATCATCTGCCTTGCGTTTCAAATTATGAATACCTTCGAGCATTCTGTTTTGAAACGCCTCTCCAGCCGGTCTATTTTCTTCAATATCACCGAGAATTTGTGCACCGGTCCTTAAAGCCTCTCTCCCAACAGCTTTAATCCCAGACTTGAAGATCGGAACAATACTTCGAAATATTCATCCTAAAAACAAATCTATTCCGTGATCACGCTGGTACGGAGCTCCTCTGTATATTGCACCTATACCGCTACCTGCCTGGTTCACGTAATATTGTTTTTTTAAAAATGTACTTTCAAACTCGACGTTTCAAATTCAAATAGAGCGATCTCTCCGGTGATAATCTTTATATTGTGGTAGAAATCGGCCTTTCGAACCGGCCGTTCCAACAATATTAAAATTAATTTTGTATGTCGTGATGGTTTGGAATTGATTGCCTCACTTTGGGATGGCCAAATATGTGGAAAACCTTAGTTTAAACGACTAAACTACCACTATATTAAAATTGATTTGTATTTGCTTTTATTAAATTAGAAGCCCCACGTTGTTGGGATGCACAAATATGTGGTATAGTTTTATTCAAATAGCTATTTAAATTCCACAATATTAAATAAACTTTATATTTCGTAGCACGTTTGGTTGCCTAATCTCGAAATTCTATTTATTTTATGTTATACCAGTTGTCTACCTATTCTGGAAATGCAGGATAAGTGTCTACCAATATTTTCTTTTGAAGTGTAGTTTTATTCATAATGTACCAAACTGAAAGGGAATTACGTCACCAGTGTTACTTCTTACATCGACTTCAATATTTTCAAATTCTCTTTTCAGTAAAGGTACTGGTATGAACACTATGTATATTGCGAAGTATCCAGCACTATTACGCGGAGAACTTTGGCAAGAATATTCCCAATTAATTGAGTGATGGGTGCCCCAGTAACAGATTTGCAGGATGATTCGATGTGGTGTTTAATGTATTAGCTTCAGGGTCAAAACCTAGTTGCAAGCTCAATTTTGGGGAAAATCTTATAGTATTCATATATGGGCTAGAAGATGTAAACCCTTTCTGACGATTTCTTGAACTTGGTTTCAACTTTATCACTCATTAAAACGCTGTTTGAATTAATAGCGACGACAATTCCATGGATGCTTATGTAATTTCCGCTATCTATTTTTGTTATGTACTCGATAGTTAAATTATCAAATATTTTACCTTCTTCAAAAGCATTTATCATTTCAGCATCCATTGTACCATACTTTTTTGTACATAGCATCGTATTTTTCCACATACTCCAACGTTTATCTTGAAGGAGTGTGGTAAACAAGCCCACCTTGCCAGATTTTCTTTGTAAGTTAAAAAATGCAGTAAATTATATTACCGCCTTCAAGAACTGTTGAAAATGAACACGGAATTTGAATTTCTGCAAGGCTCACACACCATTCTCCATCGAAATGTATGCTGTTTAGTGGTAATTGCGTGTAAAAATGTGCTGTAGTATTGTCTGGAAAGTAATCTGTTGAACTGTTGCTTAGCACTGTTAAATAAAACTCGTTTTCCATAATTACAGGTGTTTAATGTCTGATGCCGAGACCCATGAATTAAATTTATTGCTATAATTCTGCCACCTCACCAAGTACTGTTTTCTCTTGCCTTGTCCCTTTTCGTCGATAATTTTTTATATTTTAAATTCCATGTGCGGTGTGATGATGAGAGGTTGCAGCTCTTGTTCGTAAAACGTGCCTTCTACGACTTCGTTGTCTAAGTTTGTAAGTCTGTAGACAGGAAGCCTTCATTTTATTACTTATTTTAAAGACTTCTTCGCTCCAGTTCGTTTCGTATCCTTTATCGAAGACGTTCTTTGCTCTACTGATTCTGACATACTGATTAACTTTATATTTAGGTGTCTTTTGTACTCCTATGCCCTTACTGTACAAGTTGTTCCACGCCTCTAATATAATGGCGTCATTTACGTTGCTAGGCGCCATCTTTATGTTTGAATTATACCTGTTATTGTACGAGTCAACTAAGGGCCGGTACTTTCAATTCCGGTTAAATGTAATCCTCGGTTAATATCCATAATAACCACTAAATATATCTTTAAATGCATTTATGACTGCTTCTGAACTTCACCCAAGTCATCTTGCGAAAAACCTCTATCACTGTCAACAAATAATTATTACCATTGTAACCATATATCATAAAAACCGCGATTATAAAAACTGATACAGTTTCACGCGTTTTAATGTTCTTAATATTTAAGTTAAAAGGACAACGAAAAAAACTTTAAGAATTCGCGGAGTGCGAAACATTTAATAATTAAAATAATTAATTATATATGTATGTAAATCCAATAGCTTGCCTAATTAGAATTAGATAAACTACAAATAATGTATTTAATTAAAATAAGCTAAGTAATTGTATATATCACATAAGATATTACCATTTTAAATGTTAACACGCTTCAATAAGTTATCGTAAAGCGCAAGAATGAAATAGAAAACAAAGTTACCTAGTTTAATAAAGATACCGCGTCCTAAATTAGTATTTAAAGAGCGTTGCAAGAACGCTTAGGATGTACTTCGCGTTCAACCGCGAAGTGATACACTTCGACTCCAACCGCGGAACCGAGAACCACGATATACTTCGACTCCAATTGCGGAGCCGAGAACCACGATATACTTTGACTTCGACCGCGAAGTTGGGGATATCAATTTCCAAGCCGGCATACTCCCAATCCGACGGTGAAGCCGTAAACATCGAGTCGCACGCTCATAGTGGGGCTCGCTTAATAAATCAACCTTTGATTTAAAATACATAAGCGAGCCGACAAACCTAGTTTTCACTTAGAAGTTGTTTAAACTTTCCACTGTCGTCGAAGGCGCTTTGTTACTAGGGCAACGGGCATCGTCGCCAAAGGTTAGTCATGATCCTTCAGTTAAACAGTTGCTTGGGAGGTAAGGTAACTGAAGAATCCTGAAAGTCATCATCATACATTGTAAGAGGTCCGTCTAAATTTCGTCGCCACAGTTGAACGGAGGAATCCAGTAGACCCGCCTAGAGAACCCGTGAACGTCGCCTTTTGTTGCTCGTGCCATAAGATCTGGAGTTATGAGGTATGCAGACCGCAGAAGGTATATGTGACAGGAGGGCATAAAATCCTTTAGGTCGATTATTGTAATTAATCATCCACTTATTTTTCTTTGTAATATATAACTTATGAAGGTTAATTTCCTTGTTATTTATCAACCAATTTAGCTAGGTATTAACAACAAATCCCTCTTTCAAAGAAAACTCCTGTAAAGAAAGAACCTCGGCCTCACGACTGTTGCCTGGAAAAGCAAAATATAAATAATGTTTCTCCGCGACGTAATTAAAGAAAACCATAACGTCAATCGAGCTGGGACTTGAACCATGGACCCTTTATACAACTGTGGCGTTACGCTTTTTTCTAATTACGTCGCGGGGAAAAATTACTTAGCTTTGTCAGGCTGCAATCGTGAGGCCAGGTTCTTTCTTTACAGGATTTTTCTTTGAAGGAACGCTATGACGTTCATACCTAGCTAATTGGTTGATAAATAACAAAGCAATAAACCTTCATAAGTTATATATCACAAAGAAAAATAAATGGATGATTAATTACAAATAAAAATTATTTATAAGATGAGTATGAGAGGTTCAAAATAGTTATATGCAAAATAATAACAAAAGATTCAAAACAATTATGTAAACGTTTTCTAATACTAAAACAAATATGTATAAAGTGAACTAAATGAAACGCTCGTTTAGCTGTTGCTTGGCGTTTACGACGATGGCAATTAAATATTGAATTTTAATTCGTAAAGCTCAATCAATATATATATATTTAATTATCGTTGATGGCGATCGATTTGTTTCGGCTAGTGTTAATTTTAGCATCGGACGGATAATACTATTAAATTAGTTTCAATGAAATTAATTAATTAGCACTTCTCATAAAAAGGCTTTCAACCAACGCTAATTAATTTCTACATGCGTTAAACAAATGCTAGAATGCTTTTGGAAGTTGTCTAAGAACGGCTCTCGTATCAATGCTTCTCACGTCAATACACAAACAATTTTCAATAATCGACCTAAAAGACTTTATGCGCTCCTGTCGCATATACCTTTTGAGGTCTGCATACCTCGTAACGCTAGCTCTTATGGCATGAGCAACAAAAGGCGACATTCATGGGTTCTCTATGCGGGTCTATCGGATTCCTACACCGAGTCGTACGTTCAACTGTTGCGACGAAATTTGGACGGACCTCACACAATGTATGACGGTGACTTTCAGGATACTTCAGTTACCTTATCAACCAAGCAACTGTTTAACTGAAGAATCATGACTAACCTTTGGCGACAATGCCCGTTGTCCTAGCAAGAAATCTCCGTCGATGATAGTGAAAAGTTTGAACAACTTCCAAGTGAAAGCTAGGTTTGTCGGCTCAGTTATATATTTTAAATCAAAAGTTAATTCATTAAGCGAGCCCCACCATGAGCGTGCAACTCGATGTTTACGGCTTCGCAGTCGGATTGAGAGTATGCCGGCCAGGCAATTGATGTCCCCGACTTTGCGGTCGGAGTCAAAGTATATCGTGGTTCTCGGCTCCGCGGTTATAGTCGAAGTATATCGATTCGCGGTTGAAAGCGAAGTATATTCTAAGCGTTCGCGCGTCGCTCTTTATATGCTAATTTAGGGCGCGGTATCTTTATTCCACTAGCATAACTTATATTCTATTTAATTCTTGCGCTTTACGATAACTTATTGTAGCATGTTAACATTTAAAATGGTAACATCTTATTTGATATATACAATTACTTAACTTATTTTAATGAAATACAGTATTTGTAATTTGTCTAATTCTAATTAGGCAAGCTACTGGATTTACATACATATATAATTAATTACTTTAATTATTAAATGTTTCCCGCACCCTGCAAATTCTGAAAGTGTTTTTAACTTAAATATTAAGAATATTAAAACGCGTGAAACTGTATCAGTTTTTATAATCGCGATTTTTATATTATATGCTGGTACTTTTACACCATCATTCTGCATGCTTAAATTTCGCGTATCGCATAGATCTACTTGCCATAACTCGAATATGTTGCTTACAATGTACTTATTTCTAGCAAACTTTTTTGGAATTGGTTTATGAACTGTGTAAGCGTTTTGCTATTTTACCCATTTTATCACTTTGGAAGAAGAATATTGGGATTTTATTACTTTTACTAAGGATGCAGTCCCCGAGAATCCCATGGGCTTAGCAGGATCATAATAAAGAGAAGCTAAATCCACCATATAATTTCAAAGTTTCCCAGGTAGAATAATAAGGCTTAGCTGACGCCCATCTTCTCTGTCTATTTCTATCACACACTTGCTCTATAGGCTTACCACTGGAATCATCAGCTTTTGTTACAGACTAAAGCATAAATTCGCGGCTTTGAGGATTTCCTTTTAATTTCAAAGGAGTATGGATTTCTTTAAGAAGGATATTAAACTGCTGCCACCCAGGACGATTTGCGAGTTTACGAGGCCTTAAAACATCGTTCACTAGATCGACTATGTACGAAGAAGGTATTGTTTCGTTTTTTACTTTGACAAGACCTTTGTTATCCCAAGCAATATCTTCAGATTTTTTCAAATAAATTAAATGATTATCGCCCTTCTTCTTAAATACATCAGGCAATGTTGATATAATGTCAACATCTGATAAACTCGCGTCATCTTTTCGGGTTTCTAACGTAACACTAATAGGTTTTCGTTTCTCTCCATAATACTTCATTATACAGTGTTCATTTATCATATCAGACATTCGCAATTTTAACACTTCTTTCACCTCGTGATTTAGCTGCGAAGTAACTTGCTGTTCGGTATTTTCGGCTGATTTAAATTTCTGCATAAAGTCCGAAGGCACGATCATCATTTTCTTTGCATGCTCCATTATTTGTTTAATAACCAGTTCACAAGCGGTAGTAGCACTAAAGGTAGAAGAACACCACCTATTTGTATTAGTAATTTTTTCTTTTTACTTAAGGTTTAGCCAGATTTCACCAGTTTTCTCAAAATAATTTTATGCTTAGAAGGACGCGACTTTTCTTTATTTGTTATAGGAACTTTGCCTTTCAGTACGTTGTAAATGCATTCACAAATGCAGTATACTTGCTTATTTTGTAAGACTTTTAATATTGCTTTCCACTCCTTTATTCCCAATTTTGAAAGATCTCTTAGTAATTCAAAGTGTTGACCTATTCTAGTGGAAGTCATACTTTATTATAATGTTTTTATCTCTGCAGTTGCCGTATTTATAACTGTTTTTTAGGGATGTACATAGTGCAGTCACCATGTTCACTAAAAATTACTGTTCTGTATCGAACAACTTCTGGAGTTTTGTTTTAAATCGAGAAGTAAGTAATCACGCGGCTCTAAAGTTGCATCTTCATAAGCTTCTTGCAAAAACTTTGTATTTTCCGGACAGACTTGTCTAGTTAAATGTTTAATTTGAGCTTTGTCCCTCGGGTTTTTAAACAGTACAACGTAATGCGCATTTAACGAGATATCTCTCTGTCCTTTTCCTTGATGGAATATGTTTTAAGTTAGAAAGAATACACTTAGATTGCGGTGGTAACATCACTCGGTGAAAATATCAACTACACCGCCGTTGGTTTCTCTCATCAGGCCATTAATTGTGATTAAGCTAGGCTTAGTTCCATCAAAATTTTCTAAATTTGGCAAACCTTGTTGAATCAGCACATAATTATCCAACATTTCATATAACAGCTGCCACTCGTCATAACGCCAAATGATTTTCTCAAATTTAGCGTCACAAAGTCTACTTATATTTTTTAAACCCTCAGTTACGAAATGAGATTTTCCACACTCTGTAGGTCCCGCTACAATGGCTGTAAAAGGATAAACAAACTGGTGGTTTATATCTACTAATAGATAGGAATGAACTGAACCTAATTTTAATTTGTATCTCTATTTAGCTGAAAGGAAGAATAAAAATAAATAGTCTATATTTAATATACATTTTATTTATTTAAGAAGTTACTTTACATCTTGATGCAGTGCGGAGCTGATAACCCTATACCATTTGCTAGTACCGTTCTCAAACAACCGCCAATCCTCGGGAGTGGGATTAAACACAGGCGACGAAGAGACTACTTACTTGTTCAGAACGTAAAACCAAAATTAATGCGTATCAACTGCAATTTTCGCATTATCAAAATTGGTGGTAAATTTACTCAATAACATTCTTTTCATTTTTACAAAATTTGATTCAATAAAAAATTAATTTTTCTTATTCTTATTCTAAAATTAATTTCGAAACATCGTGTATATTGATTAAGATTGATTTCTATACATCTTGTATATTGCATACATTCAATTCCAAAACATCATGTATATTTTATAAATTCATTTCGAAGCATCCTGTAGATTGGCAAAATTAATTAAGTTCGAAACATCCTGTATATTGCAAAACTACTTAGAATACTTATTTTGGGACACTATATACATTGGTATGCGGAAGAAAGTCATTAAAACCAATTAAATGGTGGGGGAAATGCCCTCAATACCAATTTTTCAGAACACCCTGTATACATTGGAATGCGGAAGGGAGTCATTAAAAATCAATTAAGAAGCAATTCGGTGGTGGGGGTAAGTGCCCTCCTACTCTTATCTATGCGTTATTCTCAAAGGGTAAAATAAATAAATCGGGGATATTAATTTCAAGCTATGTATTCACTTACAAACGTATGTTAAATTACTGTTTTTGTACTCTGTCATATGCCTTTGAACAATAGTGTCTATATTTTTCGCTACCGAAATGCAATAATTTTTAGGTTTTCGTGTTTATTAATTTAATTACATTTAATTTTCAACTGAACATCGGATTTAAATCCTTGTGATTTTTATTTCTGAGGCCATATGAAACAATTAATAGTGCCTATTAATAACCTAGAACAATTAACAGAATGAATCCGTTATGCTACACCATCAATTCGTGATTCTCCTGAAATACTTATCCTAAAGCAACAATCATTACATCGTAGTATTGCCATTGGAGAAGATCATTTTTAGCTTTTCTTGGAAAAAGGTAAGTGCCTCAGTTCCCATTATATTAATTTTATCTCAAATTACAAATTGAGGAAAATTAAGGAAAGTATTCTTTGATTTTGAAATAATACATGGAGCAAATGCAGTTCAATTGCTTCGATTTTGTGTTTATAGAACCTACATTCAGTGCAATGTGAAATCGTCACATAATAATTAAAGAATTTCTTATAACAATGAAAAATCCTTACAATTTTTTTACGAATTCTAAAAATTAAAATGGCCTGAAAAATTAATTATCAAAACGATGGTACTTATAAAAATTTTGAAATGGTCTTTAGTATAATTGAATGTAATTAAAGTTGTTTTTAAACGAATTTTGGTTCATATTTAATAAATAATAAACGAATTTAGGTCTTCCCAAATTTATTAATAAATAAAATAAAAAATGTCTGTTTCGTGGACCAAAATCCAATCAATTTATTTATTAATAAAGTTGGGAAGAAATATTCGTTTATTATTTATTATAATTAAATGTGTTTAAATGTTCAATTTGTCTCTATAAAATACGAACGAATAAAATTGTAGGCGATTGTATATTAATATAGGTTAATTTTACACAAACAAACAAAACTGTAGTAATTTGATATTATTGAATAACATGTAATTTCCTCAATGGTTCGTAATTGAAATTAGAATGTGGTCTAGGCATATTCATTTGTATACACATTTTCCAGGAGTTCTAAAACAATTTTCTTATTAATGAACGTGAATAAGCCTCTACAGTAACATGTTAAAGTTTGTCGCTGGATTTTAAAATCATCTGTATACACTAAAGCTTTATAATTGAATTTTAATGAACATAAAGAACATAAATAATTATCAATTTAAACAAAAAGTAAATAAACATAAATAATGTACACAAATCATTAAAATATTATTTACATGTCTATGTTTTGGAAACGATAATTGCAACGGTCGATAATGTTCCAATTATACTTATACAATTTGCGAACAAGTGACTTGATCAATTTATTGATCAAAAAATTGATGTGTAAAGGGCTATTACTACTTATCCAATGAATCATGCTACCATGGATAAAGTAGAGTAACAAGAAAGGACACTCTCTAATGGTACTTAAGATATAGAGTGCTTTTATAAACAGAGTGAAAACAATGGATGTCTTCATTTCTATTGATCACACGCGATTTTAGTCTTTAAAATACGAATGGTCGCCACGTTTGTTCCAATCGTTTCCAACTTTGTATTAATAATTAATAAATTTTTCGTCTTATTTGAGTTATATTTAAATTTAAGTGGTATTTTTGTTGATACTGTATATAATTTTAATGATTATAAGTTTGTCCTAAATGTTTAGTATCAGTTGGTTCAAAAAGCATTACATTTTTATACAGAAAATACATATGTAAAACTAAAACCCAGTCAACAGTAAACGTTCAGTTACGTAACTGAAAGAGCTCCAGAAGGGATCACTGCTACATTGCATCTGTTACAATTATGTTATGTAACTGAAATTTTAAAATGTTTTTAAAAAATTTTGGGTAGAAAATCGATAACACCTTTACAGTTTACGATACATTACGTGTATTGTGGATTGTGTATCCCCTATCTAAATTGTGTAAAAGTCACAGCGCCTGGTAAAAAGGATTTTAATTTTGAGAATAACGTAATTTCTTATATATTTTATAAACAAATACTATTATTGATTACTATTGATAAAATATGATAATAACTCGTCATAAACCGATATAACCTCAAAATTAAAA
>JAHWXV010014332.1:0-22766 GCA_024586415.1 Phrixothrix hirtus | reverse complement strand
GCACACTGTATATAAATTTTTGACGCACCCTGTATATATGTTTGCCGCAGGCGGGTCATTAAAAATCAATTATGCCGCGGGGGGTCATTAAAAACCGGTTGTCAAGGTCGGAGCAAAAATGCTGTTACAGAATCGGCTATCTCTATCTACTCAAAGTAAAATGATTCACTGCCTGAAGATCGTAAACTATGAATTTTATTAAAAAATATGTTGCCAGTTTATCAAGCTGGGATCTCATACAAACGCAGATAGGTCCAAATATTGTTGAAGCTTAGTAAACCCGGTTGGGTTTTATTAAAGTAGCGTGAAAATTCTGTGCCTATCTTAATCTTAATGAATTATGTTTGTTAATTTAGATCCCTTCTTATTATCCCCATTCTTATTGTTTTTTAGAAAACAGTAATTCGTTCTCCTTTTCGTCTTTTAATAAACTTAATGTCATGTTTGGGTTTTTAACATGATTTCTTCTTGTTTTTTTCACAATTGACCTATATTTTGGGCATCATGGATGATTGACGGATGCCGACGCCACTTCTAAGCTCTGATAAAATAAAAAGGTTTTAGATTAATATTGTCTACCTAGGCAAAAGAAATACCAGCTCAAAGAATCATGCATATCGTCAAAATTACAATAGATGACTTGATAAGGCATAACTTGTCATTAAATCGCCTTGTTCAAAGGAACACAATTATCTAAACATATAAATAAAATTAAAGTGTTCATCTGTAATTTCAAAATATATATTTTTTAATTAGTGTAATGCAGTTTTCACGATACTCAAGGATAAAACATTGTTTTAAAAATTTTTATCGGTCTGTTTGTTTTATTGAAATTTAAAAAAGTACGGGAGCAAATTGGTGAAACTCGTACAACTTATAGCTTATATTGCTGGTACTATTTAGTTTCGTTTTATCTCGATATCCTAATCGGTCCCGAAGTTACAACATAAAACTTCTCGAGATAAAATGAACTGTGCTTGGTTATCGATCGAATAGAAGTAAGAGAGGCACGGAGCGCGCGTCGCCGTTGAACAGCACTTACATTGTTAGACAGGAGAAGTAAGAGGACTGCAGCGGCGGGGACGAAGTTGTGAGCGAACGCTATTACCAAATAAAATAGAACTTACATATTTCAGTTTCAATTCGGAAAAACTCAAGTACGATAAAATCAATAAATTCAATTTAAAAGATTTTGATTGAAACAAAAACATTGAACATATTTTACACGGTAAAAGAAGTTAAAATCTGAGTTTTCTTTGAATAAGTATTATATTTCTATAACAAGCGATAAAAAATAATGAAGAATAATTCATTTAAATTGTTGAATGTCATACCATATGCTCAAACTTAATGCTGACGCATCTCATATTTTTGTTTTGAGCGCGCCAATGATGGTGTTATCTATTTGGTAAACTACGAATTGCCTGAATAATATTGATAATAATTTACTACTACTTCATACTATGAAATATAGACAGAATAAATTGAATAATCGTTGCTCAAAATTTTCTAAGAATTTAAATATCTACATAATGATGTTTATAATTTTGTGATAAGATAAAATAAATTAATTTGTAATGTAAATTTTTAAACAATCCCATGGAAATAAAATAGATAATACGTTCTAAGCGATTACTTTATTGAACATTTAATATGCATGAGAAAACCATATTTAATTTGATTATTTTTATATTTATATATAATAATAATTAAATAAAATGTTTACATAAAAACTTTTTATTACAAACAATTTCGATGTAAAGCTTATTAGGTAAGGAAATGTAGAACAAATAAATTATATTTAGCTTTAGTAGGGAGTCTAATTATGCTAAATGATAAAGTAAATATGGCCGTCCTAGTTATATAATTATTCATATTTGGTCGAATGAAGATTATAGCTTAACTTGATTAAATTTATAATATTTAACGGAGTATGAAAATTAAATTTATATCCATTAAGTAGTTGGTCAAGTTGCAATTGCGATTTGGACAATCTTAATTTATATAAGCAAAGATATGTACAGTTCGTACCGAGAATTGACCAAAGATTGTAATGATCACACAGTATTTAAACTAGGGGCTGATTTACGTTAAACAGTTCTGTTTACTTTCTCTTACATATATGAAATATTATAATATAGAGAAAATAATGTTTTCTGTCAAAATTTTCGATGTCCAGTTTTTAGCGGAAATACAGGTTTTCAGGTCCCTTTGGTCCGAAACCATGTTTGTAGAAATTGGTCTGTATGTTTGTGTGTATGTATGCGGTCAATGTAGCTCGAAAACTAAACGTCGTAGGAAAGTAACACTTTATTTTTGCGTTTACTACCTTCCTGACACGTCCTAGTAAGAATTTTGTTAAAATCGAATGACTGTAAGTGCCACTTTATTCTTGCGATTTTTAGGTTTTTTTACCATTTTCTTGATAACGGCTCTAACAATTTGTTTAAACTTACTACGTTTCTTATGCTTATAATGCTCTTATACCCGAACCAATCGGTTTTTCTGAGAAAATTCGTTGAAGAGAGTTATTAAGGAAAATCTCTGAGTTAAGCAGTGTTTCGCGTGGCAAGTTAATTGAATGGGTGACCGTTATAATTATCGTTCCCAAAATAAACGAAAATAATAATTTAATCAATTGTGGACACTATTTGCTTATCTACATAAGTAAGAGAAAGTGTGTTGTCTCATGCCAGGTTTTTAATTTAAATACATCATCTAAATTTTGAATTAGTTAATAATACATTCTTCACTTAAATTGCGAACATGCAAAATTCTTACAATATATAATTATAAGACAATTTGACGTTTTTCACATCAATTAAATATTGTTAATTTTATCTATTTTTCAACTTGTTCCTTTTACTTAGAACAGCACTTTTTCAATTGTGTTTAGGCAATGCTTTTCTAAATATTATCTAAATCTTTTTTTTTCATTTCCACAAACTTCATTTTCGACTTCGATGACAAGTTTGACATATGGTGGTTTTAGCAACTTCTTGTCCTCGTGAAACATTTTCTACTCTTTGAAATAGACAGCTCTAATTTAAAGTTCATAGTGTCTGGGAGAAGACGCTTTGAAGATCAGAATAAGAAATTCGTTGATTATTTTCTCTTTTCCTCTTTTAATACTTTTTCATCTGCTACATATGATAAAAGTTTGAAAACCAAAAATGGTAAGATATGAAAAGAAATTCTTCGTACCGAGGGAAACACTACTTCTAGAATCTGACCATGTCAACATTAGAAAATCACTAGAAACACAGTGGCTTAAAATGTCAACCAAGATAGTGACGAAGTATTTAACAATGACGAAAAAGAACAGATTCAAGTATATACGGGGTGTCTCATATAAAAGGAAAATATTTAACATAAATGTACCCCAGGCCCTTTGTGAACATAAATCTTTAGAAAGTCTTAATCTCATTAAAAAAATTTTCTTTTTAAATTTTTGCGTAAAAATCTATCATGGATACAGGTATGTATAGCCTTTACTATTAAACGTACTTAAACACTTAAACGTCACATTGTTTTTATTGATAAAGTATCTGTTTACATTTAGTATAAATGTACTTTTTCAAGTCAAGATCTCCAGCTGTTTTAATAAAAAGTAATCGAAGATATTCATTTAAATTATTTAAGTTTGCTTGTAGTATAACACTATTGCTTATTAATTACAATTATCTATGCTTTAATTCATATAAAATTATTTGATAAATATCTGAATTTACATATGTTTGATCCACATTAATTTGTATAAAAACATTTTTTACTGCATACAAATTACCTAAAATTTTATGAAATTTATTTACTATTTAGACTTTTAACTATTTTCACAATTAGGTATGCAACACGTGATTGTAAATATTAATAATATAAAGATATTTTTCAAAATCAATTAAAATTAAAGCGACTTTGTAAAAGTGGAAATTACTTAAACATTTCTATATTCAATAGTACAAATGTCTACATACTAAAAATGATGTCTATTAAATAAAAACCTTGTTTTCATTTTAAAGAGATTATAAACTTGCACAATTTACACACCACCAGAAATTTTAAGGAAGAAAATAAAACTTTATTTTAAACGGCACATTCATTAATGGTACTTTGAAAAAGTGTGCGTCATACCGAAACCGTTCGTTCGGCTTCGGTCACTGGTTAAAGTTGTATAGTCGATCAAACCATTTCTTGTTCAATACAGTAGGCCAAGTTAAAAAGCAGGGCCGGACTAAAAGCTTTAATTACAGATATTTCGAAAACTATGCAATTTAGACCCACAGTTTATAAGCATTTTTTGCCGTGCATACTAAGATGTATCTATTGTTAAAGTTATGATCCTTATATCCTGGACAGTCTGTATAGTAAAGTGAGATATATAAGCTATTTGGTAAAATTGCTTAAATAGAAATTTGGAAATTACAATTATAAATATAAAAAGGACGCAGATGCAAAATATAGTAAAATAGATTTTCCGTATTTTTGTACAATTACTTTTTAGACCACTGAGTGATTTTTTCAAGTACCTATATACATACAAAAGTTTATTTCAGATGTCCAGATAAATTCCATTGTCGTATTATTTTGAACATATATCAGGGGTTCTTATTACGTCACGATATAAATTACAAGAACGTAATAAGAATTCCTGTTACATGCTTAAAACAATACGTCACTGGAATTTATGTATCAGGGAACAAGTTTTATCACTGCTTGAACATCTGAATTGCACTCTAGGTTGAAATGAAAAAATTGATTGTTTTAATTAATTTTAGTTTATAATTATACGGATAAGATTATTTGTATCAGTTTAAATATACATAAAAAAATGGGAAACCTACCGAAAATGATTTCATAGCCAATATTAGTTTGCAGCGATTAGTTATTTCAATTTGGTTTTGTAATAATATATAAAGGTGTACGTCATAATTCTTAATATACTGTCATCTAAAATTAAATGCTGTACATAAGTAATATATTTCGAGGTGTGAATTATAACTTAATTAACACTTACTTTTTCAAATCAGTATTAATGTCAGAGTAAATAATTAATATATAAATAGAAGGTCACGAATATATGTATGTATGTATGTTCAAATTATTAAATTATTGCACCATCTTTACATTTTCTGATCTATCGTTGGTAAATTTCATATCTGAGTATTACACAATTATATTTTTATTCCCTAAACTTTATTTTTAAAATCTTTTGAAATACTACTTGAATTTAGGTAACTTTGGCCTTATCTAGTTAGTTATTATTAGTTATTGATGTGATTTAGATTTTAGCAAGGCCATTCCCATTTTAAATTAGCGTTATTGTTGAATATAATTTATAGTTATGATGTCTGTAGAAGCCGTTAGATATGTGACCTTGACTTTCATATAAAATTTTATAATATCCCATTAAAAATTTAAAAATGTAAATGTTTAGCGGAACAATTTTTTGAATTTACAAATTTCTCGTGACTGTTAAAAGTACTTTTCTGTATATATTTAGTTATGTTTTTTATAAATTAGATGTTTTATAAATTCTGTCCAATTATTAGTAATTTTAAAGTGACAGATATCACTGTCTGCGTACAAAACAGAGCGAGAACGCATTCAGTGAAAAAATTTACAATATAGGCATGTAAACATAACATTAAAATATTGACGTGACTCGATGAGCATGAAAAAAAATCAGGCCAATATCTAGAAGCTCAGTTCATAATTGATAAGGTGTATATAGTGTGTGCTTTTATTTATAATGGCGATGTTGGTGTTACCCTGGCGTTATTTTTATACTTCACCAAAAGTAAAACTTTCCTAGACATCATTATTATATTAACCCCTCTGACCTGATCAATAATTTAGGCTATTCATTTTAATTAAATATTGTAATTGAAACTTTTGATAGAAGATAACAGTCTAGTATCAATATTTTTAAACCAGCGCCATTCGCTAAAAAAGTTATTGCATTAACGTTTTAACATTGACAAAGCACATATAGTAATAATCAATAACCTCCTTCCACACCTTTCATGAGTCCAAAAAAAAATTAGACGATGATATAAATATTGCTGTTTGATACAAAATTCTTACTCAAGTTAAGCAAGTTACTACGGGCACAAAATATTTTTAATAAACGTAAATCGATATCAGAGTGAATAGGATATAAATCTGATCTAACCGCAATAAAATTCGTGAAGATTATGCTGAAAAGTAAACATTGTTTTAAATCATATTTTTTGTCTTTATGCCACGTACCAAATTAAAAAAAATACCGGTATAAAGATGTTAAAAACGAAACATATTTCATGCATTTACACTTATTGTTACTACCAGTCAAACAATGTTTCTTTTTAATAATTAACATAGATTATTTCTTTTGAAATTCTATAAGTGAAATACTACGTGCTGTGTTTTTAATGTCCTAGTATGGAGGCAATTCCATCGCAGAGTAGCGATATTTTTAGGTGAATTAAGTGTTCTTGCCGCCAATGATTTCAACTCCTACGCTTAAACGTAGTGTTTTTGAACTGCCCGAAAGTCGTTAGAGTTTGGACAAATCTATGAGGATGAAATCTCCACCCGATCTCGATTGGTCTGTCAAAAGCTTGAGAACACGAGAACACCGTAGGACGGTGCTTAGCTTCCAAAGCGCGTATTCTCGAAGAAGGCTGCCCATGGAAAAAGTATTTCTATCTTGCTTTTAAGCCTCCCGTTTTAGAGGGTGTCAAGTTTGAATTGGATTTGAGTAGTGCGTGTTTTCGTAGCTGAGAAGTCCGAATAGAAGTAGCCCGCAAGATGACTAATTTTGTTATAGATAGCCTGTCTATGGTATATATTCTTACGTTCACACTACAATAAGTATCCTTGAGATAATGAATCTAACTCTGATTGTGAGTCTAAATACTTTCAATCTATATAATATGTATCTTTATTTTGCCAATAGAATTAAACCATGCGCTATTACAGACTTAATTTTGTTTCAAAAAAAATTCAGTACATGATTGTTTGTTTACGTGATAAGGAAAATAAGTTGCGGGTTTGTCTATATTCGATTGGTAAAAACCGGAATCGATCGTATCCATGACGTGACTCGGGATCTGTTATAAACTGCCGCACTCCTCTATCCCAAATAGTTTGGCTTTAATCTCTATTTAAAGTGTAGTGTTGATAAGTTTTTTAAAATGTTTAAAATCGAACAGGGTACAGAGATCGTATTTTTGAGCACAGAATGTCTTATTATAGTATGAATTAAAAATAGTTTGAATATGTGTATGGGGGCTATTCCAAAGCAGGGTTAGATTATTTAAATTGTGGCGAAAACATCTACAGAAGTAACAACTCCGGAGGGTTAAGAAATCGCATTATGGTTAGAGCTTTCTAAACTTACGATTATTAAAACCATTAACACATTTATACATCAATGAGGTTAGCTCAAAATGTGTTCAGCCACTTCTCCAGATTGTACAAATACTAGCGCACAAAACGCCTAAACGAATGCAAACTCCACACAGAATAATATTTGGAATATACTATCGCTTCAGATAAAATTATGGCATTATACCATTAATTCAACTCCAAAGAAAAACCAATAGAATGTAGAAAACAGTGGGAAGTGCCTCTGCAAAAGCTTCAGCTTAAGCAGTTGACAAAAATATATATCCATCGTGTCGTAACTACAAAAAAAATCTGATGTGGAACAACACACACCCTTCTCCCACATATTATAGATATGAAGACAATGTCCACAAATGATTAGTAGATAAAGCAAACATAGGTTTTAGGATAAGATGTGTGTGTGTGTGTGTGTGCGTGTGTGTGTGTGTGTGTGTGTGTGTGTGCGTACGTGCGTGCGGGCGTGCATGCGAGCGTATGTGCGAGCGTGAGTGCGTGCGAGCGTACGTGCGTACGTGTATACATGCGTGCGAGCGTGCGTGCGAGCGCGCGTGCGTGCGCGCATGCATGCAAGCGCCTGCGTGCGTGTGTGCTCGCGTGGGAACACGCGGGCGTGCGTGCGTACGTGAGTGAGTGCGTGCGTGCGTGCGTGGATGCGTGCGTGCGTGCGAACGTGCGAACGTGCTTATGTGCACGCGCGCTAGTGTGCGTACGTGCATAGGCGCGTGTGCACGTGCGCCCGTGCTTGATTGCGTGGTAGCGTGCGAGCGTGCGAGCGTGCGTGCGTACTTGCGTGGGTGCGCGTGCTTGCGCGAGCGCGTGCACGTGCTTGTGCGTGTGCGTATGCGTGTGCGTGAGTGTGTATGTATGCGTGTGCGTGTGTGTGAGCGCGCGCGCGCCCATGTGTGCGGGTGCGGTACGTACACGCGCGCGTGTGAACGTGCGTGTGTGTTGGCGCCCATGTGTGCGTATGTGCATGCGTGTGCAAGTGAGTGCGTATATGCGTCGATCGCGCTTGCGTGCGTGTGCTCACGCATGAGTGTGTGCGATTGCGTGTGGGTGTGCGGGTGCGTATGCGTGAGCGTGTGCGTGTGCGTCTGCGAGAGCGTGCGCGTGTGCGTGTGCGTGTACGTTTGCGTGTGCGTGTGCGTCTGCGAGAGCGTGCGCGAGTGCGTGCGCGTGTGCGTGTGCGTGTGCGTGTGCATGTGCGTGTGCTTGTTCATGAGCTTGTATCCGTGGGTGCATCTGTGGGCGCGCGCGCGCACCTGTGTGTGTGAACAGGATATCTCAAAAACCAAACATTGTACTTAAATAAGCTGCGACAATATAATTAAAATAAGCGGAAATTGCCGTTTTACCCTTGTCATGTTATGGTTTTTTACGATTTTGTTGAAATTGATTATAACGATTTCCTTAACACGTGCGTGCATGCGCGCGTGCGTGCGCGTTTGCGCAGCTTCGCGGGAACGTGCGCGCGTGCGTGCATGTGCGTGTGCGTGGGGCTTGCGTGCGACCTTGCGTGCTAGGGTGCGTGCGAGCGTGGGTGAGTGCGTGCATACGTGCGTGCGTGCCAGCGTGCGAGCATGCGAACGCGCGAGCGTGTTTGCGTGCGTGCGTGTATAGGTGCGTGTGTGCGTCCGAGCGTTTGCGTGTGAGTGCATGACTGCGCGCATGCATACATGCGTGCTTGCGTGAGCGTGCGCATGCGTGTGCGTGTGCGCATGCGCGTGAGTGTGTGTGTGTGTGAACGTGTGCGTGCCCGCGCGTTTCTGTGTGTGCGTGCGCGTACGCGTTCGTGTGCGTAGGAGTGTACGTGTGCGTGCGCGTGTACGTGTGCGTGTGCGCGTCCGCGCGCGTGTGCGTGAGCGTGCCCGCGCGCGCGTGAGCGTGCCCGCGCGCGCGTGCGCGTGTGCGTGCGCGGACGTACGTGCGTGCGCGGGAGAGCGTGCTGCGTGTGTGCGTGTGCGTGTATTTTTGCTCTTGCATGCGCACGTGAGTGTTCGCGTGCGTGTTTATATGCGGGGATGCATGTGTGAGTGCGCTCGCGCCTGTGTGTGTGAACAGGATATCTCGAAAACAAAATATCGTTGCGATAATATAATTAAAATGGTATAGGCGGAAAGGCCGTTTTACCCATGTCATTTATGGATTTTGCGATTTTCTTGAAATTGGTTATAACGGTTTTCTTACATTTGTTCTATTTCTTAGCCATTTAATGTCCTTTTATATAATCTTGGAGGTTTCGAGGAAATTTTTCCGTAAATCGAGCAACGGAAGTACTTTTACCGTTAACCGTGAATAAGATTACTATGAAACTAAAAGGCTTGACTAAATGGAAATTCATATGGCAGGTTATAACTTCCTTATAATGCTAAATCAAGAATTTAGTTAATATCGAATAACTGGGAGTACCACTTTGTTTCTGTCATTTTTAGATATTTTTATGAATTTTTCGTTTTTCGCGATTTTCTTGAAATCAGCTAGAACAATTATTTTTAAACTGTGTGTGTTTTTAGTTACTTAGTTCCGTTTTATATGAACCAAGTATCTCTAAAAAAATTTTGAAAATCAAGTAACCGGGAGTACTTCAGGTATTGATTGTAAATAATATATATCAAAAACAAAACATCATAAAACAATGAAATTTTATATTTAAGTTTTCGATCTTCCATGCATGGACATCAAGAATTTAGTTAAAATCGAATGAGCCGACGTGCTTTATTCTTGCGATTTTTATGTTTTTGGCGGTTTTCTCGAAAATGGCTATAACTCGCTATGGTTCTTATGTATTTCATTCCCTGTTTCGTATAGTTTTCAGTTTCTTTGAAAAAATGCATTGAAGAGAGTTATTGGAGAAAATATTTCCACTTAAGCAACGTTTTGTGTATCCAGTGATTTAGACGGGTGAGACCGTTGCAATTATCGTTCTCAAAATTGGTCTATACGATATTTTAATCATTTTCAGACATCATGTACGTATCTATAAAACATAAGAGAAGGCTGTGTGTTGTTTCACCCAAGATTTGTTGTTTTAGCAGCGTTTAACTCCATATTTAGATTATTGGTTTCTATTTTATCTGCATATAATGAAAGATATTTAATTTACATTCTTTATTCTTTTATTTCTCCATATATTTAAATGCATTTGATATAATAAAAATAAACACATGAAGGTGATCACGATTTATTCATTTACTTTACTTAGGTTTAGCGTATACAACGGATTCCATGACGTCACAGATCCGGTACAATCTTTCAACTTTAACCATTTATTTACCTATAAAAGACGTTATATACTAACTAAAGTGTAAGCTTTTCAAATAGAAAGAAATTTATTAATAATCCCGTTCAATGAACATAGCGGAAAAATGTTAAATAAATTAAAGGAACTTAAATAATTATTTCAGTGACTAAAAATAACAGTGGAAAATAAATTTTATATATTGTTTCATGGTACTTGATAACAATAATTATGTTCATTGGTGAGACCGCGAGCTCAAAAAGATCTCGTGGTTTAAATGACTATATAAATACAGACACCTTCATTAAAATATAATTAGATTGATCTTGGGTTTCAGAACTAACTAAGTAGTAGAGCACTCCTCTAGCAGAGGGAAGGCTCTTGGTTCGATTCTCAGTCAAGAAATGAATTTTTATAATTTGTATTGTTTAGCAAATATTTAAACAACATAATATATTACACATTTATTTAATTACATCAATTTTTTAAATGTCAATAGAAACCATACTGAGTAAATAAAATTTACCGGCATTAATAGTAATGAGAAATTAATGATAAAACCATATTACTTGAGGTGAAAGATTAATTTTTCATACATGCTTATTAAGAGATATTGCTATAAAATAAAACAGTGACATGTCTTTCGGTGAAAAAGTAAATTATTGTAGCTATTTTTAAAATTTAACTATACATAATTACTCGTTCTGTTAACAAATTGTCTTGCTCACTCAGTTATGGTAACTCATTAGACGTTTTAAAAAGGTAATTAATTATATTTGCAATTACGCAAATTAATTTATGATAGTTTTACGATTTAATAGTAATTACCTGTAAAAGTAAGCGTGAGTTTTTTGATGAAAGTAAAGGCAACCGTTTTTCTTCAGTATGCGTAATTGATAAAATAAAAAACATTTGCTACAGTTACTTATTCGCTACAGTAATTCATTGTTGAAAAATTAACCTAGTTACAATTACTAGTATATTAAACTGACTTAATTATCTTAAATTTTCCGTTATATTATAAATATATTAACTTTTTGTCTTTCAAAGGAAGCTCAAATGCCAACTATATGTCAAATCAGTTTTAATGATCGTAAGGTTCATTAATTTGTAGGTTCAATGATTAATTAAAGTAACCGAGAGCTAAATTTATGATATACAACTTTGCAATTAATCATATTATTAAATATTGTATAGCACACTAGAAAAGGAAATACGACAGTGACAGATACATTATTGATCTATAATCCGCAAACGTCGATATTTGAATTAAATAAAGCATAACGCTTTTAATTCTATTTAGTTTTGTTTGCAAGGGTCTAAATCAAGTTTAACAAAAAATAACCGTGAAACATAAGTTGTTGAATAATGTACATACGTGTTGAAACTCAAATAATTTAAGAACAATCTATTAATATTTGTTTCTCATAACTTAAATTAACATTATTAATAGAATTGGTAAATATATTATAACCTCAGGGTTCTTAAATAGCTAAAGTCTTCAGTTACTGGGAAATACTAATGATGATCAGGCCACACACTTTTGCTATGAAATGTGGACACACTGTAGGTGGTTAATTATCCATAATAATGACATGTAATTACACATATTCTAGTAAGAATGATATTAAATCTAAATAACTATTTGCCTAACGGATTTTTTAATTTTACGTTTATGCATATTTTAATAGAGATATGAATTACGATACCTGTTTCGCAAGCTTAGCGTAATGATCTTTATTATTTCTTTAAAGCTTTGTTTTTACTGTTAACCAACTGTATTGACTAAATAGCTCTATTGAAAACAGCTTTAATGTTTTTATACAACTTGTTTTTAAAATGTACGTTCTATTTAATTATATTTAATAGAAACTTTAAATCCTTGAAAAACCTTAATATTCGTAATTAACAATTAATATAAAGTGTTTAACATTTTTGTATAGGAAAAATAATTTTTATTAAGTTTAATTTCGTCATTTGTAATTTTTAAGTTTAGCAGCCTTCTTGGGTCAACTTATTACGAGGGTAGCATCGATAATTTCAGTACACCATTCGACAAACTCACATAAATAATTACGCGTATGCTCTATATGAATATTTAAAAAGTTTAGTTTAGTTTTGATATTTCTAAAATAAGGAAGTGGAGACAGTAATTACAATTTCGTAAGTTTTCTAAAACCAAAAGTGTCTAAAGTCTTCATACTGTATTTGGTGTTCAAGCGTCTTCTCAAAGATTTACGCGATGGAAGACTAATTTATGCAGTTACTGAAAACCTTAATTGATCATTGGAAAACTCCAATAAACACACTTTTATACAAACATTTAACAATCATGCAGTGTTGAATAATGCAAAGCAAGCAGTGATATAAGACTAGTTACAGTGAATGTGTCCTAACAAATAATTCTTCTGTAATAGTAACCTAAGTTAGATAACCGTATTTAAACTTGAATCAGAATGGCAGTTCACACCGTTAAGCTCTTTTGAAGTGTCGGATGAACTCGCTATAATTGTAACGCATATTCCTTTAGAAGTCTTCCTCATGAATCGACCATGTCAAAACTAAACGGTAAGTGAACAGCAAAATGTTATCACATGGTGATTGAAGAACTAAAAGGACATTGTCACGATGTGCTTTTAAGTGCAAAAATTATAAGCATAAATTAAAAAAAAAGTTAGTCTAAACATCAGGGGCATTCCTTGTTTAGTTACAGTACTATGTCTAAATGCTGCAAAGATTGCAAAATTTGCAATTGGAAAAGCAACCTTTATGTCAACAAAGAATTCATGCAAACCTTATAATCTTATTATTTAATTTACAAAAACACAACAATTTGTAGCAAATTTACTCCTGTATGGGTGAGCGGGGCGAATTATAACATTTTCGATGAAATTCAATGTTCTTCCCGGTTCCAGAAATGTTTTTTATTTGTTTTCAATGATTTTCCTATCGCGGTTTGGTTTTGGCATATGTATTTAGATAATTCACACACAATTAAAATGTTTCCCCAAATTTAAGAAAAACGCCGATTAGACTGAACTCGGGGACCAAAATAAAATGAAAATTTGTTGAAAAAAATGATTTTAAGTAGGAATGAAATCCAACAAAGCACTGCCTTTCAGGTCGCATACAAAGATAAAATTGACAATCGATGCATTTGAACCTGTTTACAAAGGGCCCAAACAATCTGCCAAGCCACAAATAGGCAGATGCTTACTACTTGATTTTCGTGCATATGCTGGTTGAATACTGAAAGCTGATCCTTTGCCCATAGATGCATTTGTCATACATTCAAAAGCAGACTGGCTAATTGGGCGATCGTTTGAAGGGCCGATCCATTCATGGGTTGATAAGCCACTCGTTGTATTTAAAAAATATCGGCAATTTTTCGAAAGTTAAACTTTTATAGTTAATTTAATAGTGATAAAAAACTGGGGCTTAATAATTAGTCTGGGAAGGCGATTAAAATACTTTTAAGTATCGCTATAATTTGGCCAGTCAATGCGTTATTTTCACGCCGTTTCAGATTACTATATACTTAATAAACAAAACAAAAGGAGCTTTCTTTCTTAATAATTAAGTACCTATAAGTTTATAAAGAGTTTCCGGGAAATAAGGGATTATTTAAAACACTGGCCTTTAGTAAACACAAAAATGTAAAAACTTCCCAATTTGAAAAAATGTTGGGCAAAAATTGACTGCAAATACGGACCTATAATGCCCTACGTTCAACTATAAGTTGTATTTGATACACAAAAATCATTACTGTGTTTGTTTTGTATTATATTACATTATATAGTCAACCCACTTTGTTTTTCTATTAATAATTAATCTTGCTGCTTAGATGTTATTGCTGTAAATATTCGAATATATTATTTTTAAAATATATACCTATTTAAATTTGTTTCTTATCCTATAAATTTAATTTGTTTAATTAATTATAAAAAATAAGAATTTATGCTGTAATGTTATCTTAGATAAATTCGTTTTACATCAAGACGTCATGTAAATAATAATTATTCTAAGTATTGAAAGGAATGTTAATATTTATACGAGGTTTGTTCAATTGAAACCCATCTTCGGTCCATAACAAATTTATTAAGAAGTATATTTACAAATAATTATCACCATTGTAAAGATACACATCCTATTGTTTCAGCAACTGTGTTCATAGAATCCTTATGGCTGATTATTGAAGAAACTTTTGACAGCGTTTTGTACTTCTGCGTCTGACTGAAACCGGTTACTTTTTAACAGCCCAAAATATGGAAATCGCAAAGCGACAAATCTGAGCTATAGGGTCGATGCTTTAAATTCTTCCATTTCCTTTGTCGCAGATTTTCTTTAACTACGTAGGCGACAGGAGGCCGAGAATGCTCGTAAAGCAGAATGATACCATGTGAAAACATCCCTAGACGTTTTCGTCTTATTGCTTGGTGAAACTTGTTCAAATTTTCATTGTATAGGTGTGCACTGATTTTCACTCTAGGTTCTTTAAACTTTATCAGCAAGGGTCCTTAATGGCCGAAAAAAATACCCGCAGAAGGTTTATATTTAAATTTCTTTGGTGGCAGTGAATTTGAATGTTTCTGGATGGTTCAAAATAATGACACCAAGTTTCCTCGTCAGCAATTATTGATCAGAGGAAGTTATTACCATTTTGGCTGTACTGGGCGAGGTGTTGAAAAGATAAGCCCATCCACGAGCATTTTTAGTCCTTAGACAAAAGACGAGGAACCCATTATACACAAACTTTGCTGTAACCCAGTTCTTGCGCTATACTATGAACAGATCATACATTCACACCAACACTTTCTGAAATTACTTTGATTGAAATTCGACAATTTTTTCTATTTAGACCTTCCACAAATGCAATATTATTGTCTAATGATGCAGTACATAATGCATCTGGTTGCGGTTTATCATTCGTTACCTTTTTTCCATTCTTAAATTTTCGGAACCATCCCTTCACAGTTTGATACACAATGCGCGCTTTCTATACACTACTTGCATTCACATATGAATTTGCAATGGTTGAAAATCTTCAGTACACAAAAATTGAATGACAGCACATGGACCACATTTGGACAGATGTTGCTATTTCAAAGTCACAATGTTTAAAATCGTTATTAAATATAAACGAAAGTAACTGATTAATGTGGCAATTACAAACACTACTAATATCGTAAAACGTTAATTGGGTGGTTACGATTGTTTTCAAGGCTATCCTGACCAAAGATGGGTTTCAATGGAACAAACCTCGTATATGCTTATTAAATTTTGTAGAATACTACCTAAATCTGTTTGTATTATTCGAATTATGATAAAAAATAGTTGCTGTTACCGAAATATGTGATTAGATGATACGAATTTAAAAAAAATTGTCAATGGCATTGTATGCAAAATATTTCCCGGTATGTTTTTACCATATAAACGCCAAAATAAAAATTATTACTTTCCACTAGTTCATATCTTGCATAATAGGCTACATCGAAAACTTTAAAATTTTGAATAACAAAATTTTAAATTAATTTTCGTGCTATAAAATTAATGAATATGTAAATTATAAAAACTTTAAAGGCAGTTTAAATACAAATTGTTGGTTATAGTTCTTTATTAATAATTTGATTTATTTTAAAACTTACCTACATTTGTTTTGAATAACGTCCATTGTTAATAATCGGCACGCGACATTCAATGTAATACGACAAAGAAGTTGAGATTATAATACTCAAATAGTTTTATAAACTATGACAGTCGTCCAGATTAACATACAGGGTTGATTTCAAAACCATAATTGCGAATATCTCATAAACTATACAATTTAGAAAAAATGTATGATCATTTTTACTTTCCCTTACCCTATATGAAATATAAGTAAAAGAGAAAGTATTGCTTCGACCAAAATTTCCGATGTCAAAATTTTAGTGTAAATACACGTTTTTAGGTACCCTGAGTACGAAAATGATGTTTTTGGAAATTGGTCTATGTGTGGGCGCGCGCGCATGTGCGTTTGCGAGTGCGCATGCGTGTGCGTGTACGCGTGCATGTGTATTGCGAGTGCGGGTGCTGGTGAGCGTGCGTGTGTGTGGGTGTGCGTATGTACGCTTGTGGACGTGTGGGCGTGCGCGCGCGTACGTGCGTGTGTTTGTATGTGTGTGCCTGTAAACACGATAACTCGAAAACCAAACGTCCAAGAAAAAGAAAATTTTATATTTCAGTTTGTATCTATCGTTGCACGCGACTGCAACAATTTCACTAAAATCGAATAACCGGAACTGATACTTTACTCTTGTTATTTTTTGGTTTTTTGAGATTTTCTAGAAATTGGCTTTAACGATATTTTTTAAATTTTCTTATATATTAAAGCTCTTTCATATAATCTAGGCTGTTTCTCACAAAATTTTCGTAACTTGAGCAACCGGGAGTTGTTTCACCATTTTCTAAATAAAAGACCTAGCTAAATGAAAATTTATATAATTATATAATTGTCTTGGTATGGTAAATAAAGAATTTTGTTGAAATTTAATAACTGGTAGTAGCACATTATTTCTGTCATTTTTAGATATTTTTCGAATTTTTCGTTTTTCGAGATTTTGTTGAAATCGGCTATAACGATTTTTTAATTTATTGTATTCCTTAGAAATTCAAGACCTTTTCATGCAGGCAAGGCGGTTACTCAGAAAATTTTCGGTAAATCGAGTAACTGGAAGTACTTCCACTGTTAATTCTGAATAAAATAACTATGAAATTAAAAGCCTCGGTTAAATAAAAATTTATATTTGAGGTCAAAATAGCCTTTTATACAAAAGCCAAAATTTGGTTAAAATCGAGTAACCAGAAGTACCACTTTATTTCTGTCATTTTTAGATATTCCTCAATATCACGGTTTTCTTGAAATCGGCTCAAACGATTTTTTTTAAACTTGTATATTTCTTAGTTATTTAATTTGGTTTTATATTAACCAAGGAGTTTCTCTAATAAATTTTTGAAAGTCGAGTAACCGAAAGTACTTGGCGTATTTGTTTTGAACAACATATCTCAAAAAATAATCATCATATGAAAATTAAAAACTATATTTGTTTTCTATCTTTTGTATCCGAGACGGCAGGAGTTTAGTTAAAATCGAATGATCGAAAGTGCCACTTTATTCTTGCGATATTTAAGTTTTTGGCGATTTTCTCGAAAACGACTATAACAATGTTTTTAAGACTTGCTACAGTTCTTATGCCTTTGACATTATTTTACTCGAACTTAGAGGTTTTCCTGAAAAAATGCGATAAAGCGAGTTATCAGAGAAAATCTCTTAAGTTAAGCAGGGTTTTGCGTGTCCAGTAACTTGGATGGGAGACCGTTAGAATTATCGTTCCCAAAATAAACGTCAATGATATTTTAATCATTTGTGGACATTTGTATATTTGTATATGTATGTCATACGTAAGAGAAAGTCGTGTGTTGTCTCACATCAGATTTTTTGTTTTACATACTACTATATTAACATAATGTGCTTATTTATTATTTAAAATCGAAATTTAAAAACCATTAACGTATTTAAAAAATGCTCGTAAATAATTAAAAACGGTGTAGAGAAATTACGTTACTGCTTGTTATTAATCAATTAATTGTTATGGGGTCATTATTAACAAAATGCTTACATACTTATTTTCAAGAAACTGAATATATTAAAATATTATTATTCGCGTTAATAAACTATTTAAACTTATTCGAGAGAAGTAGTGTCAGAGCAGCAGCATACACGGCAACCATTAACACTTGGCGTTTAGTGCCAGACCCAAATTATACATATGGCGCTACACTGACGTAATTTCATTGATTCGGTGAATAAAATTTATCAAGGTACCATGGTCTTGTAATTTTTAACAAGATGGCTTTCCAAGGAATATCGCCTAGAGCGATTGAAAGGGCTCCCAAATCCTTTAGTCCGGATCGTTCTTAAATTATCAATCCACCACTGCTTTCACTTGATTCGTTGCATCGTGTGCAAGGCATTCCCAAATACATATTCAGTATTTTGTGGCACACCATTAGTATATTGATTTTGATGATACTTCAACCAAACATTAACCAACGTAGATCAACAAAATTAAAAAGGAATTGAACCGACCGCTTTCTTGTTTCTGAATAATTCTGTAGTAGGATATCATTCTACCCTTAAGATCTACACGTACCATGATGTGATTATATGTCATAATACCATTTGGTCTAGATAGGTTGCAATTGTTCAACCGTTTAGAGAATCAATACTGATTGTGGGCAAGCAAAGTATTACAACCACCTCAAAAATTGGGTATCAATGTTTCAACTGATCCTTACGTTTCAAGAATCTCCAAGTCTAAAAATCGATTTTTGAATTGTAATGTACGTGTCCGTTTGTCTGTGAACACGATAACTTAAAAACGATAAAACGAATTAATATGCTACTTGAAATTGAAAATTCTTTCTGTTTAAAAATATCTGACCAAGGTTTTCGTAAAAATTTATTCTCAAAAAGAGATACTTTACTAGGGGTGATTTTTACGTTACTGGAACTTTGTCAAAAACGTCTCAAGAGATTTTAATAAAACTTTGCTTATTTTCTATATATTTTATGGTGGATGAAATGTCATAAATAGTTTTTCTGGTAAAATTCACGGAGTGCCTATGCTTTCTATGCCTCGCATCGGTATATAATATACAAGGAGCATTATTTAATACATGTGTACACGAACCCTTAGTGAATACAGATCTGTAAACAATTTTAATCTAGCTCGAAACTAATTTTTCATATATATTTGCGTAAAAATCTGTCATGAATAAAACCCTGCATAAATACCACTTACTTTTTGTTTACAAAACATCATATTATATTTATTAATTTATCGAATTCATGACCTACAGCTGTTATATTAAAAATTAATAGAACGTATTCTTTTAAACCGCTTAAATTTGCCTTTTTCTATAATACTTAATTAATTATAAATTGTTTATGAAGTAACTATTAAAAACGTTGTTTGTTGAATATCTAAAATTGACGAGTTTTACTTTTAGCAGGTATACGATGTACGACAATTAAGTAATGAGACTGTCTTTTTGCAATCTGTGGCAACCCTGTAGCTTGCGCAGGCACTCCATATTTGACCTTGATCTCTAAGCTACTTCTAGTCCAAGCGGCGCATTGATGCGGCCGCTCAGTCGTGAGTTGTGCTGTAATAAGAGAACACGTGTTTTTGTCTCTCGCTACAAAAATGGAATCGCGAAATATTGCGCAACGGTATGCCATTTCTTTTTGTATTAAATTGGGTGAGAATGCAACTACAACTTACGGTAAGCTTCAGAAGGCTTTTGGAAATGAGGTTATGTCAAGAGCTCAAGTTTTTCGTTTGTCATAAAATGTTTTGTGAAGGCAGAACGAATCTTGAAGATGAAGACCGCAGTAGACGACCATCAACCTCACGGACTGATATCAACATAGACAGGGTGCGTGAAATCGTACGATCTGATTGAAGATTATCCCTTAAAATGACGGTAGAAGAACTCAAAATCAACCGGGAAACTGTTCGTCAAATGCCAACTCAAAATCTGAGTATGAGAAAAATTTGTGCAAAGATGGTCCCCAAAAATCTCACAGACCAACAGCGAGAAACACGGAAAAATGTGACAGTCGATTTGTTAGAGCAAGTGGAAATCCATCCAGATTTATTGAGCCGTATTATCACTGATGATTAAAGTTGGTTCTATCAGTACGATCCAGAAACAAAACGTCAAAGTTTGCAATGGTGTTCAAAAAGATCACCCAGACCAAAAAAAGCTCGCACGTCAAAATCAAAAGTGAAATGCATGAATGTGTTGCTTCTTCGATTCCAGGAGCATTGTGCATAAAGAGTGGGTGCCTCCTAGCCAAACAATTAACCAAGATTTCTACAAAGAATTGTAGAAAGACTTCGAAAACGAGTTCTCTGTATCCGTGCAAACATTGCTGATAGCTGGATTCTTCATCACGATGATGCGCCATTCCATACTGCACTTTCTGTGCAGCAATTTTTAACCTCAAAACGTATTTCAGTACTACCACAGCCACCTTATTCACTCGATATCGCTCCGTGCGACTATTTTCTATTTCCAAGAGTGAAAATGGTGGTCAAGAGACACCATTTTCAAACAATAGAAGATGTCCAAAAAGCTGCGACGAGCGTTGTCTTGGAGGACACGCCAAACGAAGAGTTCCAGAAAGGTGGCAGAAGAGCTGGAGTAAGTGTGTGCCAGCATAAGAGAACTAATTTGAAGGAGATTACACTAAATATGACTAAAAACATAAGTGATATTTTTTTTCATCATTCATCATTCTCATTACTTAATCGTCGCAGCTCGTACATAAAATTAAAGCCCGTTTGATCTACATTAATCTGTATACAAATTACGTCAAAGTATGTCTTTTATTTACTATTTTGATTTTGAACCATTTCCACAAAATTGTGAAATATATTGTTAGTTATATCTTGTGCTTACAGTCTCATCTGTCGCTAAACCTATATGTTTGAAGTGTGTATAGATAAGTGTAACATATTATTGGGGAAATGTAATATGTGCTGGTGTTTTTCATATAAGCAGTAAAATTTGAAATAAGGAAGATCATTAAGTATTATTTAATGCTTATTATACCGGGTGTCCAAAAAGTGGATACCGAAATAACTTAGAAAATACGAGTTTTAAAGAAAATCGTTTGGAACAAAAGTTTTGTGGTTCGAAAAGTTCTACTTAATAGCAGAAGCTGTTTGAGCTTGGCGTGGCTTCTGTGACCTCTATAAAAAAAGTGATAAGAAGTTTAAATAGGAACCCCAATTTTATTGTCATATCCTTATAGCTGACACTGAAACCTTTTCAAACCATCCCACAATGATCCTAATGCGCTTAAAATTCGCTGAGTTAGACAATAAAAATAGTTTGACCGCGAATGTACCTTCAAACGAAAAACAAATCGAACTAGTTCAGAAAAGATATAACTTTTTATTCCATACTTTCAAGCAAGATGAAATTTTCAATATGGTCAGTCAAAGCAAGATGGCGACTAGAGTTGCAGGATGAAACGTTATTTTTATTTATATTCAAATTGTTCACCATCAGCAACTTGGCAATCGCTTGGCAAATCGTCGGCAGTTCTTACAAGTTTTGGGGCCGAGTTTCATAAATACGATCTTTTAAATATTTCCAGCAAAAAAAGTCACGACCTTGGTGCCCACATCCTACGATCGATCTTTGTGGGAAGATTTCATACAACTGCAAGGCCGTATTATTCTTGAATCAAAATTAATCCCGTACGAAATGTTTGAAAATGTTATGCGCAGCACTTGTCAATGATTTGCTGATTGCTGATGGTGAACAATTTGAACACTTAATAAATAAAAAATAAGAACAATCTTTCACCATGCAGCCCTAGTCGCCATCTTGCTTTGACTCGTCAGATTGAAACTTTCATCTTGTTTGAAAGTACGGAATAAAAATTTGTATATTATCTCAAGTAGTTCGAATAGTTTATCGTTTAAAGGTACATTCGCGGTCAAATTGTCTTTATTTCGTAACTCAGTGAATTTTAAACGCAGTCCCAAGTAGCACTTTAAGTAATTATAACTGCCATTGGAGTTATATTTACTTTACCGCAGGTAAATATTATCGAACTGTTACATATATTTCTATTTTAACGTGAAAATTACCTGATTCACTTTTTTATCGGTGAAAATATTTTTAGATTTAGCGTTTATAATTACTAATTAGTATTATACGTTTCAGTAGCATTAGAAGTACCTGCAACGTAATAAAAACAATTCATAATTACTCTTAATAAATGTCAACTTTATAGTAAAAATGTATGTAGTAATAGCTATCTTTAAATACTTAATTAGTATCTTGAAGCAATTGCTTCTTACAAGTCATTTGTTCACGACTACAAATTCAGTACCTTTCTAGTTGAAACATAAGTTCCAATAACACATGTACGTATTGATCCCAATCTCTTTGATGATCCGAGACAACTTTTGACAAATATTTCCCATTGTTCGATTCATGCGTTCTACCATTCCATCTGACTGCGGGTGAAGAGCAGTTGTTCTAGTTTTGCGTATTTTCAATAGTTGGCAGAAACTTT